>MU224932.1:2689319-2703638 GCA_018584345.1 Thuja plicata
CCCTCTCTTACCATTGAGATTAATGCGATAGGGCACGCTCACTCCTGCCAATTCAGGGAAGACGTAGCCTGGTACCTGCAAACCTGTCATCACAAAGACGAACATACATGCATATATCATATGGCAACCAATGGTTGAGACTAGGTTATCGTTTGGATCTTGCCAAAGCAAGTAACTACGACTCTGTCCCATACCATATCAAGCACATCAAACAATAATGAAAACATACAATGATCCATGTGCATATAAATCTAAGGTCAGCATTGTCAGAAAACTATAATCGAAATGAAATCCTAACATATACATAAGCATCATAACATAACCATAAATCACATATACACCAATGATATAACATACTAACAATGGATCGATAACATACTGAAATGTAACACATAATATCATCTAATCATCTGATTAAAATCCACACATACATCAAATGCTTAAAAGAGTTTTGCATCCACAAACTGAAAAGCAACCTAGGAGGTGGGTATTACAATTAAATTCCCCCACACATGAACATTCAAAACCATCCCATCTAGCATTCAATTCATTCATTTTCAGACAACTATCATCATTAATGTCATAACTCCATTTATTGCGTGACCATGTGACAACCCACATCAGCCCAGTATGGTTCACTACCCAACTAATTCAATAATGGCTAGTTTCTCTAGACTCCAGATGCTGAAAAGTCCCTGGACCTTCGTCCCATTTTTACCGCATAAACCAATATCCCCAGAACCCTCGGGTGTAAATCAAATTCCATGTAAATTTTTAGTTGCTATATTTTCACGATTTTGATGCAGGCTAACACCTTTTGACAACAGGTGCGAAATAGTGGTGAACTCTCTAGAGTCCATAAAATTGCCTTATACTTTATCACATGTATCAACGGTTGTTCGGTCTTACAGGTTGCGAATTATCCAACAAACAACGTCTTAAGTAAAAAATCCTCCTGGAAGTCCAGAACTTCTGACTACCTCCACTTAGGCAACCACTATGATGAAGGTAGAGAAAATGTCAGCCAAGCTCCCATTGACATCCAAATACCCAAGGGATGGTGTCCTTGTGGGATCCAAAGTGGATTCTAGACTCCAAGATATCACCGACATAGATGCTAGACCATGGGTAGAACTACAGGGCCTTGTCTGGACAATGTATCAATAAAGATCTTTCGGAGATGATATGGTGAAGAACGTGGCTTCCTCTGGCATTATCAAAGACACTTGTTTCCCCTACTCGATGCAAGCACTGGATCTGACTCTCCACCTGGCGAAGCACTACAAAGAACCCACCCAGGTTTTTTTTCTTGTTGATTCCCTACCGTTGAACTACCCAGCGGCCATTGTTACTCTTGATGTTTCCACCTTTGCTTCAGGACTGGGGATCCCCTAGTACATAAATGCTACTATTATCTCCTAGTTTGTGTCACTGAAGAAGTTTGAGAAAGTCCCCCATCTTTCTCGGCAACATCTCAATTCTTACTGGTTAAAGTCCTAGAGGAGGGACTACAAGAAAATGAAGTTGGAGATCCGCCATAGAGATTTCAAGGAATGCATACAGGTGTGGATCATCTTTTTGTGTAGGCTCTTTGGGGAACCCCATGCTAGGGAATTTTCAGCATGGATGTATTATTTCTTATACTAAATCACCACTCACATTCAGACCTTCAACTGGGCGACTATTATTGTCAATCATGTGGACTTCCAATTGAAGAATGTCGGCTGGAATTTGAGGTTCCACATGACTTCATATGTGTTATGGGAACTGGCACAACAGAGACCCACTCTCTAGGGTTTGCAGAAAGTGGGTGTTCTCAGGAACGGGCCCGGCTAGAATGTCCCGTGGAAACATTATCACCAGATCTAATGGGAAGCTAGCTTCCCCCATTTGTGTCGGGTAAATAACACATTCATTTACCACAACATTTTGACACTTACTCGGGATTCTGGGTACTGGTTGTCTAAGGAAGCACTGACCTTGGTGAGTAAATATGACAATTATTTTATTCAATTTTAACAAAATTCTTACATTCGGGTGACCGAGTTGTCCAAAAATCCCTACCTACTCCCCAAGCATTATGCAGATAGGATTATTATTTTGGAGTTCTGGAGGAAAATCCTAGAAATTCATGCATTCTTTGCATTAAAGAAGGTTACATTCATCCCATTCCCAATCATTTGTGGGAACTATTCTTGTAGTCTTGCAACAGCCAAGGAAGCCAATAATGAGTTGAAGAGTTTGGGACTGGCCGAGTTCCACCTAGCAAGAAACAATTTTGATCTAGTCGACAAGATAAGTATGGCACTACCCCAGGCATCCACACTACATGAGCTTCACATTGAATATTTTTGGGCAGATTGCCAGGATGGTTTCAACCTTCAGGCTTGGAAACACTCAAGGATGTCCAAAGGGATGATGAAGAGCCTTGGCCTTCAGACCTTTCCAAAATATTTTTCAGACAGTGGGCCTCTGGAGGACTTAGCGTACAAGGCACATGGGATCGATAAGATGGATCTCCCTCTGGTGGATTGGGACACCCTAGAGAGTTTGATAATTGAGGATGTCAGCCAAGGCGTCATACAGAATAGTCATGATTATTGTGCACAAGTGTGCAAAAGGAGGACCCGCAGGGGTCCAATTTTTATGGGGGTCTACTTCGGCCTCTAGGGCCGCAAGGCCAAGTAAAGATAAGGGGAAAGAAAAGGAGAGCACCCTAGCTCAAGTTCCACCCCCAGATCCACTCTACATTTTGGAGCAAGTTCATATCCAATTGGAGGCATCTCAATAGATAAGTCAAAAACTAAGCGACCAGCTTTCCCAAGATCATCCAGTTACTCCGATGGGATCTGCCCTCCCGGCAGGAACCCCTTCACTAGCAGCACTTATGAGCTGACAAATGGAGGCCGAGATGGAATCTGTCACCATTTTGGATGTCAAGGCCCCGTTACAGTTAAGAAGAAAGAAGAAAAGGGTGGATCATCCCCTGAGCACAAATGCAGGCCTCGGGATGCCTAACGTTCCCCATGTGGAACTCATCCCCTCTTCTCCTAAGATGGAGGATCCTATGGTACTTTCCCCTCCCCACGATGATTTCAATGATCTCTTCTAGACAGAAGATATGGTAAACTTATAGGCCAATATAGTGAAGGTGGTAGAGGAGATAGACACACAAAAAGAAGTGGCCCCAAAAAAGGAGGTCCAAGAGTAGGAAAAAGAGCAATAACAAGAAGAAACGCAAGAAAATCCATAAGATGTGGAAGAAACATCGGTCCAGGGTACCGAGATAGAATTAAGGCCAACACAAGATGAGCAGCCGACAATGGCTGGGGAATCTATACCTTCGAGAGAAACCGTATCCCTAGTTGTCATGGTCTAAGTGCCTCTAGTTACTCCAGGTGATCAAAGGCCTCGGGATGTGACATTTGGTGAGGTGGTCTCTACGGTCGAACAATCAAATCTTGGCTAGACACCTCTGGCCTCTCCAAAAGATGTGCCCATGGAGAAGGATGTCCCGGTGAATGGCGCTGAAGAAGAACAACAACAATAAGATGAGGGAGTAACATCAAAAATGTGGATACCGAGACCACATATGCTGGAAAAGATGGGGAAAATCCCAGTGATGCAAATGTAGATGTCACCGAGGTGGAAGATACGGGAAACCCCAGGGAATAAGAGAAAGAGTCTGGTGTGACTATGGATACCAGGGAAACACCACTAGTCCCTGAAGAAGCCCCAATGCCCAAGCCTTAGCAGCAAGACCACCCCATCCACCACAATGGCTAGTGGAATCTAGAAAAATAAAGGTCTCGATGGCAGCAAGTACTCCCCTCTCCTTGGCTGAAATGATGGCCCAAAATCAAGAGGCTAAGAAGCCTAAGAAGGCCTGAACCATCCATACCCTCTAGACCAGTCTGGGAGGAAGTATAGTTGTAATAATTACAATGCCTCCCCTAGATACAAATGTGGAAGTAGTAAGGGCTGAATATTATACAGTCACAGAGGTTCCTCTGGGGAGGAGAGACAAACAGGGCAAACTGGCCCTGTTGAAGGAAGCTACCCGGGTAGTTGAGACCCGGTATGACAAGAAGGCCCAGAAGTTGAAGGAGGAAAGAGAAGAGAATAAAATTCTCCTTGGGCTTCTCATAGAACTAACCCAGCCACTGGCCGAGATTCATCCGAAAGCCTCCACCTCTGGAACACCACTCCCACAGGGTGACATGGATTCTCTAAGGGCCATGAAAAATAAGATACAAGCTATAGATGGGTGGATCGCTGAGCAAATCCAATCCGTAAGGCAATTCCCAGCAGTGACACTCCCAGACCTTTATCAGGTCAGATACCTTGTGGGCCAGGTGAATGGCATCATTTTCTTATGGGAGAAGGACGTATAAAAATATGAGGAGTGGAGGTCCAAGTTAGAAGAGATAATGAACTTTGGGGAGGAAGCCATTATAGAGACAAGAATTTTGGGAGAAGAGCCCTTTGGATCCCTCTAGGCCCATCACTCCACACTTGGCCTCAAAATTGAGGTAAGAAATCAACTGGTAATGTCCCTGAAGAATAAGATCATGGGAGTCCATAATTCTTTATATTTATACACATCATTTGTATCAAGGGTTTCACAAGTTGATCCCTTCACTACCGGGACTTGTACCCCAGAAGATTTTGTACTCAGTAAATTTGATGAGTTAATGGAGTCCCAATACCAGTCCACCAGAGATTTTGACAGAGGGAAGATGTCCAAATTATCTAAGATGATGCTCTGGGCTCATGACACAATAAAGATAAATGCAAAATTCTGGGAAGGGGCCGTAGATATTGATGAAAAAATTAGGGTCATTCGTGACTGATGGGACTGCATCAAGGACATGGATGAGGATGGAATTGGCTAGATTTTGGAGGCCTTTAAATAGAACAAGGAATAATAGAGTTCTCCAGACTCCAGAGAGTTTCACCAGCAGGCTGCAATTTTGTAAATTCATCATTCTTTGAGAATAAGCTCTCGGACTCCAGAATTCTAGGTCTAAAGTTCTGTATTCTTTCACAGTGATCTACATCCAGGTTCCCCAGACCCGACCGATCATTTTCAAGCAATTAATAAGGGGTTAGTAGGTAGGTGATCCCCATAAGGTATGTTAGACAGAGGGATGGCTCTGACAGATGATTCCCCCGAGGTGTCGCTCCTATATAAACTTCCTGATGTGCATCAAATATAGTGAGCCTCAATCTACATTTATGAGACATGTAGCCTCAAATATTGGGATGATCATATTTCTTCTATAAATACCCTGGCACTCTTCTCTATGTCGATTCTTCCAGCTTTCTTTTTTTTTCTTCTTCCTATGTCTTGTCAGACCTCTGCACTTTTCAAGGTGATTGTAAGTGGTGCGGGTAGTACCGGCTAGAGGATAATGTATTCTATTTGTTGAGTGTATAGTTATATTAGGTTAGTTTTAGGTCAAACTTTGTGTATAAATAATAAGTTTGACCTCATAACAAGGGTCGACAAAATTGATGATTTTGCAGTCCAGCAAGTAATAGAAGATAGCTTTTTTCATTTTTAGTTGTTTTTAGGAGCTGAATGCTTAGTTGTTCTTAGTAGTTAGAATTCTCCCCTGGAGCCATGATTGTACATGCCAGTGATGCTGGAATGGTTTGAGTTAGTGAAGAAGGAGGAACACCTTATGGCTACTTGTTATGTGTTGTTCTGATCTTTGGAGTTGGTAAATGTCTTTTGTGCATTATATTTTCTCATGTCCTTTGCTCCTATGTTCTAGTTTAGATTAATGATCTCATCTCCCCTTGCTACTAAATGCATGTGAATCACTGGTTCTTTGTGTATTTGGTATTTAGAGTATTTTTCTTATATTGGAGCTTAGTTTGATGTTTGAATGTTTATTGCATAACTATAGATAGAAATGTTTTATCTAACCCTAATTGATCTTTTTAAGTTTATTTGATAATCCAAATTCTTGCAGGAAACCCCATACCTCTTGAAATCCTTGAAGAAGATAAGTAAAAACCAGCTATCCCCTCACACAACAGTCACCTGCCCAACTTAGCTCCCCCGCACCATCGAGACCTGACTACCAGGTGCTTGGAGGCTAGGATAATTTATTCTCAGGAAAACCTCTTCAAGCAGAGTTGGCCAGTACCTCGGTACATAGTAACAACTTTACCTATGTTGGTGGAGCCAGTCACAAAGTCTCATCAAAAGAAACAATATCCACAAGTAGATTGCCCATCATTGGGATCTCCTCCTAGATCTGAATCAGTAAATCCTTTTAAAGTAAAATCAGAATTTGTATCATAAAATAAACCAACATCAATAGTGCCTTTAATACACCTTAAAATTATTTTTGCAACTTTGAAATGAGTTTGTTGATGTTTAGACATAAATCTAGAAACTAAACCTACACTATAAGTAATATCGTGTCTGGTAAGAGTTAGATAATTTAAACTTCCAACTAGTTGTCTATACAAAGTAGCATCAACTAAAGGAGTTTTCATATTAAACATTAACTTAGTTCGTAATTCACATGGAATGGAAACATGAATAATATCATTCATCTTAAATTTTTCTAAAATATCATGAGCATGTTTACTTTGAGATAGAAAAATACCCTTACGGGTTTACCAAATTTGCATTCCTAAGAAATAATGTAAAATCCCTAAATCAATCATTTGAAATTTTTGATTAAGTTGAAACTTAATATCATAAATTAAATAATTTGAACTTGAAGTAAGAATCAAATCATCTACATATAAAATTATAATAACATGTCATCTTCACTATGTTTAATATATAGATCAGGATCATTTTTACTTTTAATGAAACCTTGAGAAATAAAGAAAGCATTGATTTTGGAATATCATTCCCTAGGTGATTATTTTAAACTATAGATAGATTTCTTTAATTTGTAAACTAAATGTTTAGTACCTTCTTTAATAAAACCAAGAGGTTGAGCCATGTAAATTTCTTCATGTAACTTATCATTGAGAAAATCACTTTTAACATCCATTTAGTGAATAGGCCAATTCATTTTAGAAGCTAAACAAAGGAAAAGTTTAATAGTTAACATTTTAGCAATAGGAGCAAATGTCTCAGTGTAATCTAAACCTTCAATTTGAGAAAAGCATCTAGCAGCTAGTCTAGCTTTAAAATTACTAATTTCATTATTGGCATTTAATTTCATTTTGCATAACCATTTGCATGAAACCAAATTCTTACCATGAGGTAAACTAACTAAATACCAAATGTTATTAGAAACCAAACTACCATATTCTTCATTCATATCTTTTTGTCAATGAGGTTGTATGTTAGCTTGTTCAAATTAGTTAGGATCATTAGTATGCATAATAGAAGACATCAAAGCATAATTGCAATAATTAACTCTCAATTGTTTAATTTCACCCATTCTAGTTATGTAATCATCACTTTCATAAAGTAATTTTTTTAACCAAATAGGTTGTCTCTTAGAAGTAATAGACTCATCGCTAGAAGATGTATCATAAGGAGTAGAGTTAGTATTATATTCATCACTATCAATAAAAGGAATAGAAATAGATTCATTAGGAGTAGGGTTTAGAGAAGGAATTTGGTCCTCCACAACCACAACTTTACTTCCACTAGATTTAACATCTTTCACATTAGATAAATCATGAAGTCCATTTTTTGCAATACAAACATTTCTAGCAACTTGAACTTTGTTAGTAGAAAGATTATAAACTCTAAATCCTTTAATTTGTTCATCAATACAAAAAAAAATATAAGGAGAACATTTAGCATCTAATTTATTCATCTTTTGTTTAGGTGTATGAGCATAAGCAATTAAACCAAAAATTCTTAAATTTCCCAAATTGGGCTTCCTACTAGACCAAGCTTCTTCAAGAGTTTTATCTTTTAAATCTTTATTATGAGTCATATTAATGAGATATGTAGCACAAGGCATAGCTTCAGCCCAAAACTTATAATCCTTATTTTTAGAATGTAACAAACATCTAGTCATTTCTATAATAGTTCTATGCTTCCTTTGTGCCACACCATTTTTTTTGGTGTATAAGGAATGGTTGATGCAGGAGCTTCTTGGGTTTATAAGATATCTTGCATTATGTACTATTTTAGTTTCTTTTCCTCTTCTTTATTTCAACTGTAAGAGTTTAGTTGTGATCATGATCTCGTGCGAGTTAGTGTTTGTGCTCACTGTTTCCTATTTTGAAATGTTCATGGATCATTCTCCTATGATCGCATCTCCTTATGTTGATCGTCAATATTTTCTTCTCTTTCTGGTCATGGGTAACATGTTCATGATTAGCAAGGATCTTCTAGAGATTTGTGTTGCAATCAAGATTCTTGGATTATTATCTGTTGTGATCTTAGCTCGTGGTTCTTTATTCCTTGGGGGATTGTTCCATATGATCACTCTTGTTTATTTTACCGATCATGGATCATTGTTGTGCTTTGGTCAGGACCTATATTTGTAATATGTTTCCTTCTTGGGGAATGTAACTTTTGGCCAACATGTTGTATAATTTTATTTATATAGAGAGTTAGTAGATCATGTAGAGGTAGTGTAAGAAGTGTAAGTAGTGTAAGAAGTGTAATAAAGTAAGGTACAAAGAAATAAATGATCAGTTAGAAGTTTAGCATGAAGATTCAGAGAATATTTTCTAATTGTAATCGGCCCTAATAGGGAATGCCTTACATCCTGGCATGTACTTGGTTATTTGAGGAATATATCTCTGGATTTTTTAGTTTGTCTGAATAATTTTATTGTTATAATTAGTTATGAGGTTGGACATCTCCATTGGTGAATCTCCCACCTTAGCATTTCATCAGGTGGTATCAGAGAGAGGTTATCTTGTTGCAAACCCTATTTTATTTGGTTCTACGGTGGAAGATTTGTAATATCTGACCTACAATTGTAGAGGGTTGTGAAGATGGTTTGTGGAAGGAGAGATGCATATCCTACAATAATGGATATGCTAAGGTAGATTACTGCTAGGTTAGAAGTTGTTGAAACAACCCAAAGAAGAGGAAAACCTATTGAAGATGTTAACAAAGATGAAATAGAGGTAGAAGGAGAAAAAAAAAGCACCCTTCCTAGATCGAGGTGAGGAAAGATTTATAAGAGCTTTGACTAGTGTAAATGCTAAGCCAAACTTTAGTCCTCCTGATTATGATGTAAACTTGGAGTTAGATACATTGATGGATTGGATCTCTGAGATGGAAAAGTACTTTGATTATGAAGGCACTGTTGCAAATAGGAAGCTGAATATTGTTGTTACGAAATTGAAAGTTCATACTTCGTTGTGGTGGGAACACATGAAACTTGATCAATAGAGAAGAGGTAAAGATAGGGTTAAATTATGGGATAAGATGGTTAACAAGATGAAAGTAAAATTTGTACCAAGAGATTACCAAATAATTTTGATAAGGAGAATTCAAAATTTGAAGCAAAGGGTACTACTATGAAAACATATACATAGGAATTCTACAAATTGGATATCAGATCTAGACATGTGGATGATAAGATTGAAAGAATCGCTAGATATATGAATGTATTAAGGACTTTTGTACAAGATGAGATAAGTTTGGTAAAGATGAATAGAACTGAAGAAGCCTATCATTTTCCCCTAAAAGATGAGGAGAAGCTAAACAAGAGACATGAGAAAATGAAGAGAGGTAGAGGTGGTAGATTATCTAGAGGTAGAGGCGGGTCTTATGGAGAAAGTGACAGATCTGAGAAAAACAAGGTAGATCAAGACAAAGAAAAGACTGAATGGAAAGGAGAGAGTTCATACAGAGGTAGATGAAGTTATTCAAGAGGAAACTAATCTAGGAATGATGATTGCAAGAGAGAAGATAGGAATTGGTTCAAAGGCACTTGTTTTAAATATGGCGAAGAAGGATATAGAGAATTTGAATGTAAGAAGGCTAGTAGTAGAAGAAATGCCCTATTATAGGAAGATTCAATGAACAAACCAGAAGATGGAGAGAAATTGATGACCAGAAGAACTTTTTGGAGTGAAGAAGCTAAAGAGGATCCTTTGAGAAAGGTTTTATACAAGACTAGATGTAACATTGATGGTAAATGTTGCAAGATAATCATTTACAGTGGAGTTTAGATCATTTGGCATCAGAGGAGTTGGTGACTCAGTTGAATTTACTAAGGATGAAATACCCTAATCCATATCAGATTTATTGGATAAGAGATGATCATAAGTTACTGGTAAGTGACCAGTGTCTTGTAAAATTTAATATTGGAGATTATGATGATGAAGTTCTGTGTGATATTATGCCTATGGATTATTGTCATATATTGTTGGGTAGACCATGGTAGTATGATAGGAAAGCTATACATGATGGAAGATTAAATATGTATACTATTGTGGCTAATGGAAAGAAACAAGGATTATTACCCCTGATAGAGGAACCTAAGAGTGAAATTTTTTACTTGTGTAAGGGTTTGTTTGATGGAAGGAAATAAATTTGTCAAGGATCTAAAGAAAGATGATGTATGTTATGCTTTGATTCTGAGATCACTAATTATGGGAACTGAGACACCTATGGAAGTTGAAGGGTTTCTTATAGAGTTTAATGACATCATATCAGATAATGTACCTAATGGGTTACCTCCTATTAGAAGCATCACACATTGCAATTATTTGATCCCGGGAGCTAGTTTACCAAATAAAGCACCACACAAATTAACACATGTAGAGAATGAAGAGATGAATAGACAGGTTCATGAATTGGTGCAGAAGGGTTTGATCAGATAAAGAGTAATTCATTGTGCAGTACCTATAGTGTTCACACCTAAGAAGAGTGGAGAATGGATAATGTGTACTGATTTAAGAGCTATAAACAAGATCACAGTAAAATACTAATTTAATTTGCCTAGGATGGATGATATTATGGATTATTTGAGTGGGGCAAGATACTTTACCAAGATTGATTTGAAAAGTGATTATCAACACATTAGAATTAGAGAAGGTGATGAATGGAAGACTACTTTCAAGACAAAAGAAGGTTTGTATGAATGGTTGGTTATGCTCTTTGGTTTGACTAATGCGGTTAGTACTTTTTATGAGGTTGATGAATGAAGTTCTTAAGAAATTCTTGGGTAAGTTTGTGATTGTTTATTTTGATGATATTCTAATAATATTTAGTAAGAGTAAAGAAGGTTGTTTGATCCATATAAGACAAGTGTTGCAGATATTGAAAGAAGAGAAGTTGCTAATTAACCTTAAGAAATGTTTATTCGTGAAAGAGGGGCTAGTGTATTTAGGATTTGTGATTTTAGTTGATGGATTGAAGATGGACCCTAAGAAAGTGAAAAAAAATAGTGCAATTTGCTACACCTGAGAATTCTAGTGAAGTTAGATCTTTTCATGGATTAGCAAGTTTTTAATAGAAATTTCATATGGAATTTTAGTTCTATATGTAATGCGATGATAGAGACAATGAGAGGTGATAAGGACTTTAGATAGACACATGGAGCTAATAATTTTTTTGAAATACTGAAGAAAAAGGTCACAGAATTACTTGTGCTGACATTACCTGATTTTAGTAAAGTATTTCAAGTTGATTGTGATGCAAATGGAAGTGCAATTGGAGCAATATTGAGTCAAGAAGGTAAACCTGTTGCCTTTTATAGTGAGAAGTTGAATGATGCAAAGAAGAAATATTTTGTGTATGATCAGGAATTTTATGCTATTGTTCAAGTCTTGAAGAAATGGAGACATTACTTGATGCCTATGGAATTTTTGTTGTATATGGATCAAAAAGATTTGTAGTACTTGGGTAGTTAGAATCGGAGACATATGAAATGGGTTGAATGCTTGCATAAATTTACTTTTGTGTTGAAGCATAGAAGTGGTTTGGCAAACAGAGTTGTTGATTCTTTGAGCAGAAGAAGAAATTTGTTGATAGAGATGAGAGTGGAAGTTCTTGGCTTTGATGAATTGAAGAATATGTATGAGACTGATATTGATTTTGCAAAACCTTGGAAAGCATGTAAAGAAACTAATATTGATCAGAAGAATAAGTGGATTGATTATTTTATTCAGAAAGGTATGTTTTTTAAAGGAACTCATTTGTGTATACCAAGAGCCTCAATGAGGATTAATCTTATCAAGGAGACACATAGTCGTGGACTTGCAGGACACTTTGGTATTGATAAGACCTTAAGTTTTCTTAAGGAGAAATATTTTTGGCCTCAGATGTATAAGGATGTTCATAAATTTGTGAAGATTTGTAGATTTTTTCAAGTGGTTAAAGGAGTAAATCATAATACTAGATTGTATACACCATTACATGTTCCTAATACACCTTGGGAAGATATTAGCATGGATTTTGTCCTTGGCTTTCCTAACACTCAAAGAGGTTATTATTATATATTTGTTGTGGTGGATAGATTTTTTAAAACATCAAATTCCATTCCTTCTAAGAAGACATCAGATGTTGTTCATGTAGTTGACTTGTTTTTCAAAGAGATTGTGAAATTGCATGGGTTACCTAAGAGTATTATGTCTGACCGAGATAGTAAGTTTGTGGGTTATTTCTAGAAGACACTTTGGAATAAGATGGGTATTGATTTGAATTTTAGCTCTACATTTCATCCCCAGAAAGATGGAAAAATTGAAGTTGTGAATAGAAGCTTGGGTAATTTGTTAAGATGTTTAGTTGGTGATAAACCTGGAAGTTGGGATTTAGTTTTAGCACAAGAAGAGTTTTCATATAACGATTTTGTGAGTAGGAGTACAAGGAAAACATTATTTGAATTTGTCATAGGTATGTGTCTGTATCATCTTAAAATGGAAGCACTTCCATGTTAAGAACATTTAGCCCTCCTTAGGGGATATTTTTTACCACTATCATACTTTCCCCTCATTTCTGCATCATCTCCTACTTTTGTGTCTGTTTAGGACCCTGATAGGGCCTCTTTGGGCACCTTCCATCCCACCTGACACATTTTCCAGGGGTTCTAACCCCCTAGGTCAAGGTTGACCTTGACCTTGACCTAGGTCAAGGTTGACCTCAACCTTGACCTGGGTCCCCCTTTCAAATTTGGAAGCATGTCAGCTGCCAGGGATCATCAAAAAATTATTTCCCGCTTCCGAGTCGGTTGTTTTGGGTTCCAAAGCAGAAAAATCCTAAATTATATTTAATATAGGTCCTCTTCTAGGGGAAAGGGTCTAATTTGAATTTAACTCTTCTATGGAGGCCTCTCTAGAAGGTTTCTCCCTAGTTCCATATAAAAGGAAGCCCTTTTCTCTCTCATTTTCTCTAAGAAATAGATTCTAAGAATTATGAATCATCAACCTAGTAAGAAGAGGTGATAAAGCAAAAAGTTCAAGAATCCATTGTTCTACATGTTCTCAAGATTTCAAGGTGTTCAAGTCTTCATATCAAGCATTCAAGTCCTCCATTGAAGATCAAGGATTAAATCTTTCAAGCCTTTGAAGGGATTTGGTTCCAACATTCAAGATTCATCATTCAAACCCTAGATCTAGCCATCATGGTGGTGTGATCTTCCTTCAAGATCCTTTGTGCATCCTCAAACACTCATTCATTCTATTCAAGGTGGATTCCAAGCATACAATCATGGAGGTTTATGGTTTCTATTGAATCCAAGCTTTCATATTTACATACTTGCTTACATTTGAATTACATTATCATATCTATTCAATATCATAGCTTCATTCTTAGATTCAATTCTACTACTTGCTAGCATTATATACTTTATTAATTTCAAGGTTAATTCCTAAATTGGGGTTTGAATAAGGAAAACCCCTCCCCCCAAAAAAACAAATCTCTTTTTCTTGCAGATACAGGTTCAGGAGTGTGGATTTGAACTTAGATCTGAATACCCTTTTCAGCGAACTATCAGGATCTAAAAATAGATTTTTTGTCGAGGCAGTACAGGTCAGGGTCGATATTATTGGGTCAGGGGTGACATTTTTGGTTCAAGGTTGACCTTTTTCACAAGACAGTGTCAGATTGGAAAAATATTTATGGGTTTTGTTCATCTCTACGTTTTTGTTCTGGATCATACTTCAGATTTTCCAGAAACTAAGTACAGACCTCAAAAATAGCATTCTCCAGATCTGCAATTCTTTAAGGTTGGCACTTCCACCCATCCTATTCAATTATGTTATATATCATATCTCCTTAATCATAAAACATAATTTAAGATCTTCCTTACTCTCATTTCCAAATGGTTGATTCATTTGTGCATTGATCCTTCTTTTGGGTTAATCAACTTGGATCTTTCATTTGTGCATTTGGGGATAAAAGAGGAACATCTTATC
>MU224932.1:2703688-2787225 GCA_018584345.1 Thuja plicata
GGTTGATTCATTTGTGCATTGATCCTTCTTTTGGGTTAATCAACTTGGATCTTTCATTTGTGCATTTGGGGATAAAAGAGGAACATCTTATCTTCCTTCCCCCTATATACTTAATCACATTACAACAATACAACACATACATTAATTACAATTAAATGTAAAGGTTAAGGAAATACAATACATTTCAAACCTAACCAATCAAAATATATAAAAATAACCAATTTTCTTCCTTTATATTTTGGTGAACCCGTGATAGACAACTCTTTCTTGTTGGTGTTGGATGCTTTGCCTCTTAAATTATATCTTGCATACATATTAAATTTTATTTTATGCTCTTTAATTTTAAAATACAAAAAAAATATATACATATATCCATAAAAATACAATACTTCTTGCATCTCATTCATTATGAAGATCTTTTGGTGTATGGTTATTTTTCTTATTATGCTTCTTTTAGCATCTCTTTATAGTACCTGTGATGTCTATGACAGTATCATCCATTTCATAATGTTTTTTAATCTTCATATTTCACTCGCTTATGCTATTTTGAGATTAACTAATACTAGTCTTCCTACTTTCAAAACTTTCATTAAATATTTGTGTAGTGGACTTATTACTCTTTTGGATTATGTGAAGAATTGGGTTGATGATACCTCACCTCCTAATCTTCTACTCCTATCATGCCTAATCTAGCTCCTAATATTCCTAACCCTAATCCTATCAATACTAATGCAATTAAAAATATTCCTATTTCTATTTCTCCACCTTCAATCCCTAGTTCTTCCCACACTTATGATGGGGCTCAAGCTAGGATTCATGATAATGATGTTCAGGAATTATTTCATTTACCTTCACCTCCCTATCCAATCCATGATGATGATAAAGGGAAAAACAAGGAAACCTCTTCTAATCCTATCATTCCACCATACACAACATTTTCTCATGAGCACCATAATCAATATCCTCCTATTGAAGCTTTGCAAGATAGGTACACTACCAGATATACTATGGTGGATAAACAAGGCTATAAAGATTTAGGGCTTGGTATCAATGAACAAGGCATTAAAAACCCAATTCATTCATCTCCTAAACAAGATATGCATGGTATAGGTTTCCCACCTCCTCCAATAAAGGTAGTGGATCTTAACCACCATCCTCCTCTTCATGTTCTTATTTCAACACCTTCTTTAGATCACCATGATACTACTCAAGATGTGGCTAAGAAAGTGTATGTCCAGTTAATGAATTCCAAGAAATAAATCTTCAAGCCTATTCTGAGAAATTCTCTCTCTAAATATAAATGTCCATTTCATTATAGTAATAAACATTTACTTGTTGATTGTGTGCATTTCAAGCTATATGTTAGAGAAAGAGTTGCTTTGGGAATTATATCTCATTCCCGTGCAGTATTACAATTTCTTCATAATTTTGATATAGGGCGTTCCCCTCGTTCTTCTACAAGTTAGATTGCATTTTTACTCTTGTCTCTTCATTGGGGGGAAAGAGGTATTTTATTCCAATCTTCTAGGATCCATTTTGCTCTTAGCATATATTTTGTTTTGAGTTTAATTGGTTATTCTTTCTATATTCTATCCCTATAAATCATTCATGATATCTTTTTTAGGGCATTTGTTTTGTAAAGATATCTCTTTGCTATGAAATCTCTTGATACAACTTGATATATCACTTGCCTTCACACCTGGGGGCAAGGTATTTTCCTTCTTCCTCTATCTAAGGATTTACTTTCCTTAGCTTAGTGGCATTTTTTTATCATATAACATTATTTCCTTATAAAGATGTATGTTTTTAACTATGGATACCCTCTTATATAAGATGTGATTTTCCTATGTCATCATCTCTTCTTTATTTTTCAAACTATGCTTTTGATAAACTCTTTCCTTTTGCTTTGGGTTAGAGTTTGACTCCATTCTGAGATTCCTCTTCCTCTTGATTACAGGGGGCTCGATGATTGAATATTTGGTTCCTCTTTTCTTTAGAAGATGAAATTTTATCGTAAGCACTCCTCTATGGTGGGGGGTCTTGTTGATAAGATCTCTTCCTTGTTGAGGATCCTTTTTCCATAAGTGACATATCCATTTCATGATTATCTATGCTCTTAGAGGTAAGGGTCAAGACTCTTCGCTAAGAATATGGTATACATTGTTGTTAAACTAGATATCTCCTTACCTTGTGAAGTAGGTATCCTCTTTCTCTTCCTTATCCTTCCTAGTAGGTAGTCATGATAAGGAGGGGGGCATATATACAGTCTCCCTTGTACTATATTTTACATTAATTTACATTTTTCAACATGCTAAATCCTTGGAAGGTAACGCACATAAGTTGCTAAATCCTGAAAAAGACACATTTTTACTTTTATTTTTGCTAAATCCTCAGAAGGTAACGCACATAAGTTGCTAAATGATAAAAACACTGGCAATTTATATTCATAGTGATATAAGAATGTAGATCTATGGATATTTTCAAAAGCCGTCAAAAGACACATTACAATTACAAGCACAGTTTATAGGTGAACCTGTTGGGCTCTCCCTCCTTGGTGGTTCATAGTAAGGTGGGCATCTTACTAGGTGAGGTAATCACTATCTCTTTTCTCTCTTTCACTTTCATGCTAGTAGGATTAGATCATGAAGCTATGTTATCTATAGTGTTGCTCTTGTCTTTCTTAGGTAATCATGTATGTTTCTATGATTGATTGCTCCTTACTTCCATATCTTTCTGCATGTATGTTGAGTTAGAATCCTTGGTCTAGGGGCTCATATCCTTTACATAGTGATGTTCTACCTCGTTGTGATCTACTAGAGTCTTTCTTCTAACTTTACCGAAAGCATGTTTGATTTCCATACTTCTGCTAAAGTGGGGGCTTAATGTATCATCTCAAAATGGAATCACTTCCATGTTAAGAATGTTTATCCCTCCTTAGGGGATGTTTTTGACCACTATCATACTGTCCCCTCATTTATGCATCATCTCCTACTTCTGTGTTTGTTTATGACCCTGATTGGGCCTCTTTGGGCACCTTCCATCCCACCTGGCACATTTTCCAGGGGTTCTGACCCCCTCGATCAAGGTTGACCTTGACCTTGACCTAGGTCAGGGTCTACCTTGACCTTGAACTGGGTCCCCCTTTCAAATTTGGAAGCCTGTCGACTGTCGGGGATCATCAAAAACTTATTTCCCATTTTTGAGTCAGCTATTTTGGGTTCAGAAGAAAAAAAATCCTAAATTATATTTAATATAGGTCCTCTTATAGGGGCATGGGTCTAATTTGAATTTAATTCTCCTATGTCAACCTCTCTAGAATATTTTTCCATAGTTCCATATAAAAGGAAGTATTTCTCTCTCATTTTCTCTAAGCAATAGGTTCTAAGCATTATGAATCATCAACCTAGTAAGAAGAGGTGACCAAGAAAAAAGTTCAAGCATCCATTGTTCTACATGTTCTCAAGCTTTCAAGGTGTTCAAGTCTTCCTCTCAAGCATTCAAGTCCTCCATTGAAGATCAAGGATTCAAACTTTCAAGCCATTGAAGGGATTTGAACCCTAGATCTAGCCATCATGGTGGTGTGATCTTCCTTCAAGATCCTTTGTGCATCCTCAAACACTCATTCATTTTCTTCAAGGTGGATTCCAAGCATACAATCATGGAGGTTTATGGTTTCTATTGAGTCCAATCTTTCATATTTACATACTTGCTTACATTTGAATTACATTATCATATCTATTCAATATCATAGCTTCTTTCTTAGATTCAATTCTACTACTTTCTAGCATTCTATACTTTATTGATTTCAAGGTTAATTCCTAAATCAAGGTTTTACTAAGGAAAACCCCTCCCCCCAACAAATAAATCTCTTTTTCTTGCATATACAGGTTCAGGGCTGTGGATTTGAACTCAGATCTGGATACCCTTTTCAGTGAACTATCAGGATCTGAAAACAAATTTTATGTCGAGGTAGTACAGGCTAGGGTCAAGATTATTGGGTCAAGGATGACATTTGTGGTCAAGGTCAACCTTTTTCACAAGACTATGCCAGATCAGAAAAATATTTCTGGGTTTTATTTATCTCTGCATTTCTGTTCTAGATCATACTTTATATTTTCCAAAAACTGAGTACAAACCTCAGAAAACAACATTCTCCAGATCTGCAATTCTTTAAGGTTGGTACTTCCTCCCATCCTTGTCAATTACTATTATATATCATATCTCCTTAATCATAAAATAGAATTTAAGATCTTCTTCCTTACTCTCATTTCCAAATGGTTGATATATTTTTGCATTGATCCTTCTTTTGGGTTAATCAACTTGGATCTTTCATTTGTGCATTTGGGGATAAAAGAGGAACATCTTATCTTCCTTCCCCACTATATAATTAATCACATTACAACAATACAACACATACATAAATTACAATTAAATGTAAAGGTTAAGGAAATACAATACATTTCAAACCTAACCAATCAAAATATATAAAAATAACCAATTTTCTTCCTTTACAGTGTCCTAAGTGAATATCAGACTTGAATGATTTTGGCTTGAGATAAAAGAAAAGTGTTGAAGCAGAGGTTTATATTGAATACATCAAGACTTTGCATGAGTAAGTGAAACTTAATTTGGAACATAGTAATCAGAAATACAAGGATAGTGTTGATAAGTCTAGAAGACATAAATAATTTTAGATTGGTTATGAAGTTGTGATTCATTTGAAGAAATGAAGATTTCTTGTTGGTACCTATAGTAAGATGAAGATGAAGAAGTTTGGACCTTGTCAGATACTGAAGAAATTTGATAGTGGTAATGCTTATGAGGTTGATTTACCAATCGATATGGACATGTCGCCTATATTCAATGTTATTGATTTGTATAAGAATCATGATTTGGATGATGAATTGCACATGAAGCAAGAATATCCTATGAAGCAGGAAAGAATTATTGAAGAGATCTTAGATATGAGAGTTGAAAAAATTACAAGAGGAAAGGATTACATGGAGTATTTGGTGAGGTGGAAGGATAGACCAGTTGAAGATTCTACATGGATTTCTCAATATGAGATGGATCTGATGGATTCTTCTCAAGTAGCACATCAGTTTTGATTCAGGAGCATTGGTTTTAATTACCCTAGGTTTCTGATGTAGGAGCATCTTGGGTTTAAAGTTATCTTTCATTCTATACTATTTTAGTTTCTTTTCCCATTCTTGATTTCAACTGTCAGAGTTTAGTTGTGGTCATGATCTCGTGTGAGTTAGTGGTTGTTCTCATAGTTTCCTATTTTGGAATGTTTATGGATAATTATCCTATGATTGCATCTCCTTATGTTGATCGAGCATCGATATTTTCTTCTCTTTATGGTCGTGGGTAACATGTTCATCATTAGAGAGGATCTTCTAGAGATTTGTGTTGTAATTAAGATTTTTGGATTATTAGTTGTTACGATCTTATCTTCTGGTTATTTATTCATTGTGGGATTGTTTCATATGATCGCTCTTGCTTATTTTACCGATCATAGATCATTGTTGTGTTTTGGTCAGGACCTATATTTGTAATATGTTTCCTTCTTGGGGAATGTAACTTTTGGCTGACCTATTGTGTAATTTACTTTTTATAGAGAGTCAGTAGATCATGTAGAGGTAGTGTAAGAAGTGTCAGTAGTGTAAGAAGTGTAAGGAAGTAAGGTAGCAAGAAAGAAAGCTAGATTGATCAGTTAGAAGTTTAGCATGAATATTGAGAGCATATTTTTTAATTATAATTGGCCCTGTATGAGAAGGCCTATAGCCCAGCATGTACTTGGTTATTTGAGGAATATATCTCTTGATTTTGCAGTCTCTCTGAATATTTATGTTATTTATAATTATCTATGAGGTTGGACATCTCTATTGGGGACTCTCCCACCTTGTCACTGCATCAATGGTAAGTTCATGTTTTATACCAAAAGATTTCAAGTATGAATAAAAATAATTATTAACATATTCCTTCCCCTTGTCAGTTCTAATAATTTTAATTTTAAAACCAAATTTTCTTTAAAAAAACATATGAAATTCAGCAAATATATCAAGAAATTGATCTTTACTATGAAATAAATAGATCCAATTTCTTCTAGAAAAATCATCAAAAAAAGTAAGTGTATACCTTGAGCCTTGGATGGATTTATTCTCCATGGGTACCAAAAGGTCATTATGGATGAGGTGCAACTTATGATGTGCCCTCCAAGATTGACCATGTAGAAATGGTTCCCTGTGCATCTTACCACTCATGCAAATGGTGCATATAATTTTGGAAGGAATAATATTAGGCAATTCATCAACCATATTTTCTTTTTGCAACAAAGAGATATAATCAGAATTCAAATGGCCAAGCCTTTCATGCCATACATTAAAATTAATATTAACATGCAATGACTACCTTGAAGTGGCAGACTCATTAAAATTTAAATAAGTAATCATGATCCATTTTGGCATTAGGAACAACTTGGTTATATTTAGGATCAATAACATAGCACATGTCCTTATGAAATTCAACCTTATAATCTTTACATAATTGAACAATTAAAAGAAGATTGGATTTCAATTTAGGAAAATAAAGAACATCATGCAATTTTCCATTAGGAACAGTAACATCACCAAAACCTTCAATTTTGCAACTATGATTATTAGCTAATTGAATTGGTATGTTTTAAGTATCAGGATGCAAGGAATCAAAAACTTCTCTATGAGATGTAACATGTTAAGATGCACCACTATCAATAATCCATTCTAAAAGGTTAGAAACATTATAACTAATTGTAAATGCGTGATGAGATTGATTATCATTACTCTTCTTATAATGATACTTTTGATTATTTTGATTATTGTGATTCATAGGATTCTTATCATTTTTCTTTTTAAAACAATTGTTAGTCAAATGACCATCTTTCCCACAATATGTGCAATGGGGTTTTTTATTAGGACTATTCTTTTGATTATGATGATTATTATCATGTGATTATTATTATTGTTATGATAGGGCCTAGAATTAAATTTGTTATTTAAATAATAATGATGATTATGATTATTATTTGATCTTCTCTTATTTTGATTTTGATTTTTAGACATGATTGCATGCTCATTAGATTTAAGAGTACCAAATTGAATCAACTTTGCTTCCTCTTGACATAATAAATTTTGAAAATGATATAATTTAATTGAGTAGCTAAACTAGGAATAGCAAGTTGAGAATGCACATTGGTAATAAACTATTGAAATTTCCTAGGAAGATATTTCTTTAAAATTATATGAATTAAATGAGTATCAGTGAAAGTTGCTCCTAATCCATTTAACTAACTTTTAACGGAATCAAACTTTAACAAAAAATCATCCATAGATTTAAAATCAGTATACCTGATATCCTCCATTTGATCTTGGAGTTGAATCTTTCTAGATTCATTAGGACTATCATAGGTGTTTTTTAAATTATCCCATGATGCATATGTTTTAGTAAAGTTAGCAATCAAAACATATAATTTGGGACTCAATGAAATTCCAATTAGGCCAAGTGCTTCCTCATTTTTAGTATCCCAAGTGTCTATGTCGGCTTAAGGAGCAGTGGCGGATGGAATAGAAGTAGCAATAGTAGCAACATCTAACATATGTTTAAAACAAAAAATGAAGGAAATGTGTATTTTCCAAGCATGATAGTTAGTATTGTTTAACTTAATTTTTAGAATAAGAGTAGACATGATTGCACAATAACTTAAAAATAATAAAGATAAACTTTATAATTAAATAATGTGTTGAAAACAACGATAAATTAATACCAAATCATAAAATGTAATTTAATGCAATGGTAATACTATTTTGAATTGTTTAAATAAATCTTTAAAAAAATTATTTTTTTCTTAAAATGATTACACTATTAAAAATGAAGTAAAACACTTATTTAAAACTAAATTGCAATGTAATTTTTGAAAACTTTATGAAAACTATATAAAATTTTATTTAAAAACTATTTAAAACTAGATATGGAAGAATTTATTTAAGTTATTTAAAAAATAATTTATTTAAACTATGTAAAACAATATAATTAAACTATTTTAAAAGAGTCAAACTATTTTCAAAAATGTTCAAACTAACTAAAAAAAACTTTATCTAATCAAATGAAATTGAACCTAACTCGGATCACTGAATTAACTAACAAAGGAATGCTAATAAACTAATAAACCTGTGGTTGGGAGGGCAGTAAAATCGCCTTATACTTTATATAGTTTTCAGTGTTTGGCAGTGGAGGAGAAGACTACGGTTGGGAGGCAGTGTTTGGTTGTAGACCAGATGAAATGCATCTAAGTGAAATGCACCATAAGGAGGATAGGATTTATTTTTGGGAGTATGCATGAGGGGATTTATTGAAACAAAGGGAGTGGGTGGGTAGAACAAAAGGAAATACGTACAACAAGTTGAGAGGGCAGACCTGTTTGAACCGCAAAATGTGAATGAAAATAATATAATTCCCATGTATAAACAATAGAGACTCCAAAGATTAAATAATATGCAATGATATAAATCAAAAATGGTGAAAATAATTCAAGAATACCAAAATCAAAACTGTGCGCAGCGAAGGAGGATTGTGGTTGAAAAGGCAGAGCTAGTGTAATAGAAAACTATATATCAAAAATAGTAAAAAAGATGCACTTAGAATCCTGTGAGATTAGGTGAAATGACATCAATTTGATAGATATTAAGGTTGAGAAATGGAGGAGGAATACAAACAAGACAGTCCAAGAATTAGTATGTCGTAACAAACTATGTTTTTTGTTTTTTTAAATAAATTAGCACACTAAATATTAATGTAAACTTTCAATCACAATTGTTAGGGATTTAAAGAGAGTTTGATGAAGAGAATTGTCCAAATCAAACACATTCAAATGATTAAAAAATATAGAGAGATTTAACCTACAAATAAAATGTAAATATAGATTATTATAAACCTGCAAAAAGAAAATTGTGAGATATAAAGATTTTATCAATACAAATGCATAGAAATAGACAAAAACTTGCAAATAAACTTAAGGGATTAGAAAAAAAATAGTCACATTGTGTTTACATGACTAAGGTTAAGTTTTTTTAAAATTTGAAAAATTCAGCAAACTCTCTGGTGACAAGCCTTTTGGAGAGGGTTATTAAACAAAAAAAAAAGATATTCAGAAAATCCTGCAAACACAAATGAGTTAAGAAATGAAACTCAAGATTCTCTCTCTTCAAAATTGTCTCAGAAACAAGGTGTACTCCAAAAAATGGTAACCTTCAACAACTTTCACTCAAACAAGGATTAGTAACCTTGGCTCTGATACCATGAAAGGAAAAAATCAAGAGCAAAGAAATAAACAAGAATCCAAGAGAGCTAATTCTATAGAATATTGTTACCAATGAGAAATGCATAAAATTGGAGCATACACCAATGATCCAATACAAGGAGAATAGAAGTTTTGAAAGGGTAAAAACAAATAAAAACCCCTTGTGAATTACGAATGATGTAAAGCCAGAGAGAGAGAGAGAGAGATCATTTACAATAACATAATAATGTTGAAATGATAGAGAGGAGAATCTCTTAAATAGAGATGAGGAGAGGAGCTACAAAGTAACTCACAAATCTATGAATGTCACCATTCATAATAGGTGTGTGCAAAGTGGAAATATCCTCTTAAGGAGAATAAAATATTTTCTTAATAAATGAATTACAAATAAATGACATCTCCTCCTACTTGTACTAGAAGAAAAAATACATGTAGGATACCTTGGTTTATCCTAATTAAATAAATACAACAAAGGAAAGATAAAATATTCTAACAAATGCAAACAAGGAAACTCTGAGAAGAAGGCAAAAGGAAGTAGGTGATCAACATTTGCAAAGAAGGAGTCCACTAGATCAATCAACAACAATCAAGTAGAGTATAGAGACACCTTCATAACTCAGAGAAGCCTATACCACAGAGAGAAAGATATGGAACCTTTACAAAGGAAGAATTTGTTTAGAACCAGACGCAAGGTACAAGACAAGGTGTGCAATGTTGTCATATCTAATGGTATTTCTAATAATCTTGCCTTGGAGGAGTTGGTTGACAAACTGAAGCTACAAAGATTGAAGCATCCTAAACCCTATCACATCGCATGGATACAAGATGAACACAAAGAACTAGTAAGTTAACAATGCCTAGTTAAATTCAAGATTGAGAAGTATTATGATGAGGTTTTGTGTGATAGTATGCCTATGGATGTGTGTCATTTCTTGTTGGGTAGACCATGGCAGTATGATAGGAAAGCCATAAATGATGGTAGAAGGAATGTGTATATGGTAGTTGCTTATGGAATGAAGCAAAATTTGTTACCTTTAGAGGAACCCCTGAAGAGTGAAGTATGTACTAGTGCAAGGATTTTTTTAGTGGATGGAAGAAAGTTCTTAGATGGAATGAGGCATGATAATGTGTATTTTTATTTAATACACAAGAATTCTAAGGATATTATCTTGGTAGAAGAACATCCTGAAGAAATCAATGGATTATTGAATGAGTATGCATACATCATATCAGATAATGTTCCTGATGGATTATGACCTGTGAGGAGTATTAGCCATTTTATGGATTTGATGCTAGGGGCTAGTTTGCCTAAATAAAGTGGCATATAGGATGACACCAATAGAGAATGAATAACTCAATAATAAATTAAAAGATCTATTACAATGAGGATTAATCAGAGAAAGTCTTAGTTTGTGTGCATTTCCTACAGTTTTAGCACCTAAGAAAGATGGACAATGGAGAATGTGCATTAATTCTAGAGCCATCAACCATATTACAATTAAGTATCAGTTTCCTTTTCCAAGGATGGATAATTTGATGGATTTTTTAAGTGGAGATAGGTATTTCAGTAAGATAGATTTGAAGAGTGGATATCATCATATTAGAATCAAAGAAGGTGATGAGTGGAAGACTGTATTCAAGATAAATGAAGGATTATTTAAATGGTTGGTAATTCCTTTTGGATTGTCTAATGCACCATGTACTTTCATGAGGTTAATGAATGAGGTTCTGAATAAATTCATAGGTAATTTTTTCATTTTGTATTTGGATGATATATTGATTTTATGTAAGAGAAAGGAGGAGCATTTGAGGCATGTTAGATAAGTATTGTAGAAGTTAAGGGAGGAAAATTTTCTAATCAACCTCAAAAATTGTACTTTCATGAAAGATGAATTAGTGTATTTTGGATTTGTAATATCAGCTAAAGAATTGAAGATGGATCCTGAGAAAGTGAATGTCATTTTTGAGTGGACTACACTGAAGAATTTTGGAGGTAAGATCATTTCATTGGTTGGCTAGTTTTTACAGGAAGTTCATTAGAAACTTTAGTTCAATTTGTGGACCGATGGCTGAAAACATGAGAGGATATAGGAAGGAATTTAAGTGGACACATGGAGCACAAACAAGTTTTGAATTGACGAAGCACAAGGTGACAGAACAACTGGTATTAGCTTTACCTAATTTCATTAAGGTATTTCAAGTAGATTGTGATGCTAGTGGAAATGCAATTGGAGTTGTCTTAAGTCAAGAAGGAATACCTCTTGCATACTTCAGTGAAAAATGAATGATGCTAAAAGAAATTATTTAGTGTATGATCAAGAGTTGTAGGTCATAATGTAAGCCTTCAAGAAATGGAGACATTATTTTTTTCCTGGGGAGTTTTTTCTTTATACTAATCATGAAGCATTGAAGTACTTGAACAATCAAAGTAAGTTAAATAAGAGAAATATGAGATGGGTTGAGTTCATGTAGAGCTATACATTTGTGTTGAAATATAAGAGTGGTGTGTCAAATAGAGTTGTTTATGCCTTGAGTAGGAGAAGGAATTTGTTCACTGAAATTAGGATTGTAGTGTTGGGATTTGATGAATTAAAGGTATTTTATGAGAATGACCCAGACTTCACTGAAGCTTGGAAAGCTTGCAGAGAACCTATTGTTGCAGATAGAATTAAGTGGTTAGATTATTTTATTTAGGATGGAATTTTATTCAAAGGTAGTAAATTGTGTACACCCACAAGTTCTATGAAAGATAATCTCATTGAGGAGAAACATTATGGAGGATTAGCAAGGCATTTTGGCATTGATAAGATAGTAGCCTTGGTAACTGAGAATTACTTTTTTCCGCAAGTCCAGAAGGATGTCTAAAAAAATTTTCAGGGTTGTAAAGTGTGTCAAATTGAAAAAGGTAGTAGCCAAAATGTGGGAAGATGTTAGCATATATTTTGTCATCGATTTACCAAAGATGCAAAGAGGCTATGATTCAATTTTGTGGTGATAGATAGATTTTATAAGATGGCACATTTCATTCCTTGTAAGAAGACTACAAATGCAATCTATATAGTTGATCTATTTTTCAAAGAGATTGTGAGATTACATGGATTTCCCAAAAGCATTGTTTCAGATAGGGATAGTAGGTTTGTTGGTTATTTTTGGAGAGCACTTTGGAAGAATATGAATCCTCATTTAAATTACAGTTCTACTTTTCATCCATAGACCGATGAACAGATAGAAGTTTTGAATAGGATTTTAGGGATTTTGTTGAGGTGTTTAGTTGGAGACAAGCCAAGGAATTAGGATTTAGTTTTTCATTAAACATAGGTTTCATATAACAGTTCAGTAAATAGGAGCACAAGGAAGACACCATTTGAGATAGTTACTAGTTGTAATCCTAAGGGAGTTAAAGAATTGAGGGATGCCAGTCATGATTTTAAGAAGAGTGTTGAAGGCGATGAATTTTTTGAGGTTATGAAGTCATTACATGAGGGATTTAGATAAAATTTGGAGAAAATAAACCAAGCCTATAAAGGAGAGAAAATAAGAAGTGAAGACATAAGGAATTTTATGTAGTAGATGAAGTTATGTTATACTTACAAAAGGGTAGATTTCTTTTTGTCACTTATAACAGGCTGAGGATAAAGAAATTTGGACCTTGTAAAACCTTGAGGAGATTTGATTCAGGGAATGCATATGAAGTGGAGTTACCAGAAGATATGGATGTATGACCTATATTCAATGTTTCATATTTTTATGAGTATCCTAAATCATATTTAAATATAAGTGATGGATCATATGTTGAACAACATTATCCTAAGAAGTAGTTGGATCAGATAGAGCATATTTTGGATAGTAGAGTTGGTAGAAGTACAAGAGGTAAGAAGTACATGGATTATCTTTCCAAATGGAAAGACAGGCCCATGGAAGATTCTTCATGGATTTCTTAGGCTGAGGTTGACTATTTTGGTTTTCCTTTGGCCCTAGTAAAGTGAGAGGATCACATTTCAAACATCCTCAGGTGTCTAATGCACGAGCATTTTGGGATCTTGGCAAACTTGCATCAACCAAAATATTTGTTTTCCTATTTTCATGTTTGATCAATCTTGGTGTTTCTTCTTGTGATCACTTTGTGTATATGTTCATGGGCTAAAATCCTTATGGTGTGTTTGTGGCTTTGTGTTGGATCTTCTCCTATGTTTGCACATCATTTGGTTGCTTCATGCATGAGATCTTGTAGATTCTTGGTGAGACTGTCATGTTCTTCATGTTTTTTAATAGTCTTCATGTTTTTTGATCTCGCAAAGGTTTTCCCGATTGACGAAGCTTAATGAATCATTTATCAATGAATTTATGTTAGTGTCCAACCTACTTGAGGGATCATCATTCATATTCCAAACGTTGGACAAAGATCCTTATGATTTTGGGTCATGACCTATTTGTGTAATATGTTTTCTTCTCATTGGGAAATAAAATCTCTTATCCAACCTAATATTTGTGAAGGCCTTATATACTCTTGTAATTGATTTTCATAACATATAGAAGAGGGGAAAATTAGTATAGTATCTTAGCATCTGTAGGATTCTGATCTATAGATTGGATGAAAGAAAGTACATATAGAAGGTTCTTTTAGTTGATGTTAATTGTAGATGATATAAAAGGATAACCTATTGAAGGTGCTAATGAGGCTTGTATGTCTAGAATGTACATTTTTTGTAGTTTTTCTTATAACTGAATACAAGATAATTGTTAGAATTATTAGGTACTGAGAGGGGGTGAATCAGTAAAAATAGGTAATGAACAAATTCAACCACCAATCTAAATAATATCAATACTAATTTCCAAACCATAAAGAATATAACTAAAGAAATCAAATAGAATTAAACTATTTCAAGCATCTAAAAACTTATTATACATGATACAAATATTTTTCTCTTGGAAACCCTGGTTAGAGGGAGAAAATGATAGTGGGGATGACACCCACAATCCCACTACTGCAGTAAATGAGTTTTCCATGTTAGGAGCTGCAAATACCATTTTTGTGGGTTCATCTTGTTAGGAGTGATAAGTACATTGTTATGAGTACAATCAAATTATTTATGATCTACCTCTCTAGAGGATTTAAAACTCTTTCTATGAGTTCACCTGGTTAAGGAATTTACAATAAGAACCTATTAGAATTTACTCAGTTAAGTGATTTTGCTTGATGCAACTATTAGGAAACAACAAGATGAATGATCTGGATGTAGCACTGATTGCTTTTCAAATCTAATATGTTATTTGTACTCTTTAACTACTCACTATACTGTCTCTATTATTTCTCTAATTTCAACCCTAAATCATACTGATTGAAATAAAAAAACACTAATTGCATCACTCACAACAACAACCATTTCAATATGAGCAGTTCCTTTTAAATACACAACTTACACCGACATTAAACATACCAAAAATGATCTTCAAATTATTTCCTACATAAGAACCTCGTGCCAAGGTGATAATCTCAATGTTTAACATGTTTTATTTTGACCGCGTTGGATCAAAATAAGGTTTGCAAGTTATAACTCCAAGGTAGTCAAACATGTTTTGAATTCTGCAATGCATCACCATAAATCCACCTCATATTATTGCATTGATCCCATAAATTCCAACTCATCACTTCATAAAATCTATTCCACATAATCATATCATCACATATCATCTCACTTACTATATCGCTCACCGATCTGGGATCTACCAACAGTTTCCCAAGAGCACAAGTGTTCTTACCTATCTCAATGTCTGTGACATCAAAAACTCTCTTACCAATCAACCAAATGAGTTATGGTTGGAACTACACTAGAATATGAACATGTTGATTTTGTACCTATGATTTCTTCTCATGATTCCACTTCCACCATGACCGCCACCATGATCACCACCAAAGTGTTTTCCTCACTGACTACCGATCTTCTGGACTTAGCAAATTTCCTGCATTACCGATCAGGAATCCTTCTTACCAATTTTTTCTTCACTTCACATGTTATATTTCATGATTGCTCTAACTTAATTTTCATCAATGACAACCAAACAAGTGACTCCATATGACTGCACTCAAAATCCATCAGAATGCCAACAATAATGACGGTGATCTTGCATTCATTTTCGCTTGTTTTCTTTGGATTATATTGTGTGAATCTTGCTACATGGATTGGTTGGACTCAGTGAGTTCCCACTGTCCTTGACTGCATCATGAAAATTCCTAAAATATCCCCAAACTATACTCCTTTTGGTCTTACAATCAAGCATAAAGTAATAGTCTTTGATTTGAATGACTACTCGCTTTTCTTTCTTCCACTAAATGTTTCCAACTTGAGGAAACTAGTTTACAAAATAAAAGAAATGTATATGATCAGTGAACAACACTTGAATATATTTTTGTTTCTTTCTTTATCTTTTCTAGGTTCTCTAAGAGTTAAACTCTTAATTCCTCATACATGTCACAACTACCATCCTCTTTGACCATTATGTATGTGTAGACACCCTAATTGGTCAACCAAAGTCAAAGTGGTCAAATCAAGTCAACAACATGGATTAATTAACAAAATCATTAATTAATTAAATACAATCCAAAAAGGGGTTAATTAAACTATGTAATTGATTTAATCAATTATTTATATAGTTCAATTAAAAAAATCAAATCCAACCCATCTCATTCCCCTACATGGATAATTTAATTAATTGTTTGAACTGGTTCCTAATTTCAACAATGGGGATAAAGAACCAATTAGCCAATGAGAAGAGAGGATTGAGAGCACATGGATCACTCCAAGGCTTTTCTATCTTAACCACTCATTTATCCTTTTCTATTCTCACCACTCATTTTTTCATCTTGTCCCCCTATTTGAAACCCATCACTCAACCTTAACCTCAACCCTACTTTGACCATGGTTAATCAAACTTACCCCCTACCCTTGGTAATTCCTATAAATAGGAGGATTTTCTTAGTGTAAACTTACCAATTCACATTTAGAGTAAGAATCCACATTTAATTGCATATTGAATTGGGCATTTATCATTAAAGCATTCTTGAGTAGTATCACTGTAATGGCAAATTCATCCATGTTTACATAGATTTTGAGCATAGAATAGGGCAATTCATCTTAATTTTCATACATTTTCATCTTATACTCATCTTTTTCATCATACAAAGCATAATTATCATTCTAGGGGTAGACTCTTTAGGATGCTTTATAGATGAGAGAATTCATTTAGTCCTTCTTGCTAGAGATCCATGAGATGCTCTTAATTTGCTTTCAATTTCAAAATTGATTAACCTGGTTAGATATTTCAAATTTGATTGAAATGTATGTTAAACTAATGTTTCATGCAGTTTTGTGAATTGTAGGTTTTTAGATTACATTTGGCGCCCACTGTGGGGCTCAAGCCTCACATTTTAACATTAATTTTGAAGGGCTTACATTGCAGATTCTTCAAAATCAGTAGATTCTTGCACCTGGTACAAAGATGTTCACATTTGGTACTAAGTTTCTCACACCTGGTTTGTCAATTCTCTCACTTGGTTGGAATATTGTAGCATTTGGTCTATAGATTGTATCATTTGGTCTATGAAAGCTCGCACTTGGTATGTGAAAGCTTGCACCTATTTTGTGAAATCTCGCATTTGGTTTTGGATGTTGAACAATCTCTATTTGATGTTATATTGTGCATTTTCATGAATTCTATCATTTAGTAAAGTTTGCATAAGATTTAGGGAAGTTTTCATATCATTTAGGGAATTTTTCATCTCATTTAGGAAAGTTTTCATCTCATTGAGGAAAGTTTGAATCTCATTTAGTAAAGTTTGAATCTCATTTAAGGAAATTTTGCATATCATTTAGAGAAATTTTAATATCATTTAGGAAAGTTTACATATCATTTAGAAAAGTTTGTATATCATTTAAGATATTCTACATAAATATTTGGTAAATCTTGCATTGCATTTGGTTTGTTCTGAGTTGCATTCGGTCTATCCTAAGTTGCATTCAATCTATTCTGAGTTGCATTCGATCTATTCTAAGTTGAATTTGGTATGTTTTGAGTTATATTCAGTCTGTTTTGAGTTATATTTAGTTTGTCCTGAGTTGCATTTGGTATGTTCTGAGTTGCATTTGGTATGTTTTGAGTTGCATGCAGTCTGTTCTGAGTTGTATTTGGTCTATTCTAAGTTTTATTTGGTATGTTTTGCATTGCATTTGGTTAATGCTAAGAAACATCAAATTCAAGTTGTATAAGTGATAAATTTCATAATTAATTGATATTTTTATGAATTACAGATAACTAAAGGGATCAAATCAAGAAAAACTTGGAAATCAATATACAAATCCCCTGATTATTATCAAGAGAAAGAGGGGAAAAGGCTATACAATGACGCAAAGTGAATAAAATTAGAAATTGAAGCCAAGACTTTGGAAGAAAGAATTAAAGCATGAAATAGGTATTGGAAGATCATTAACCTTTATCAAGCCCTCTATAACATACCATATATTCCTTTAGATAATTCTCTCATTTGAGTATGATACATCTTAAAGTTCAAAAAGAAAAGTGAAGAGCATCAAATTATTGGAAAGAGAAAGAATCTAAAAGATTGAATGATTATCCATAACACAAACATAGTGGAAAACTTATCATAAGAAGAGAAAGCATACAAACATTACATCAAAATTCTCAAACTATATCAAACTAAGTTTCCGTCTTTGGCTTAAATACTTTCTCATTCATTTGAGGTTGATTTGGTTTCTATTTTCATTTACTTTGTTTGCTTGGTTGTTGAACTAACATTTGGGAGAAAACTCAAATGCTAAGGAGCTGGAACAATCTCCACTAGGTGAGTAGACAAATAACAAAATAAAAAAATCATAAATGCACCTAGCCTTTGCTAGCATAAAAATGAGGTATTCCTAAATCCTTATGCATTTTGTTTAAATTGTGACAATTTCATTCACACATATAGCTTAAGGTAAAAGAGAAAATTTAAATCTCGAGTGGAGCATTAGGGATATGCTCTTCACCTTTTGGTGAATCAAACTCCTTGACATGCTAAATTTGGGATAGAAAGGAGCTAAGTAATGAACCAAACACCTAATTAAGCCTCCTTGTTTTTGGATTAAAAGTTCTAGGTATATGCTATTCACCCTTTGGGTGAATTGAAAAGCCAAAAACACTCTAATCCCACTAGATTAAGAGGCTTGGAATGAATTTTGTTAATCATTTTTGGAAGTGCAGAATTAGTAGGGATATTCTCTTCACCCTTTGGGTGAATCAAACTCCTAAACCTACTTATTCATTGTAGTTCTTTCTTTTCATAGACTTTCTATACCTTTAGTGGGTCTGCCTCCCAAGATTTTCCTTATCGGTGACAGTGAGAGGGAATGACCCAAGTAGGATACAACCATTTTAGCCATGATAATCCAACCCACTATAAAAAAAAATGCAATCATCCTTAATGTGGTGAGTGACATAAAGGCTTGAGAATCATACCTCCTCTAGTAGTCCTTTGGGATTGTGCAAAATCATATTTTTAATATGAGTGGGAGGCCTCTGTAATCGGGGATAGACTCAAATCTTTCTAAATGGAATCTTGATTCAACCTAGTTAAGTAGAAATCATACTTTTTTAAACCAAATTAGCCATAGGTATATTGTTTGAAGTGATTTCTTATGGAGACCTTGTCAAAAACATCCGATAATATACACTTTTATGTGTATCATTTTAGAGGTTAGAAAACATGTGTATTTTTGGTTGCTATTCTTGATGATTCATTATCTTAAATAAAACAAAACATCCATTTAAAAGATCCAAAGTTCATTAAAAATCATCATTCTTATCAAAATGATACTATTTCAGCAAATATTCACAATTCCTTTTCTATTTGGTTTGGACAAAATCCCATCATATCAAACTATCTTTACAATAAGATGAAACTTTTCATAGGGAAGAGACCACACCTCGTCAACCACCTAGACAAGAACATCAAGAAAATCACATCATGGTTGAAAATAAATGGTCTAGATACCCTAAACATGATAACAATGAAGAGGAGAATATTATTGCAACTTCTGTAAATAAAATTCAATCTTTGCAATCACAAATCCAAGACCTAAAGGAAGAAAAGGATACACCATTCAAACAAGACTCATTAAGATCAATGTTTCCTTTTCTCTTTAATATTGATCTAAACATTTCTCCCTTTTCTTCAAACAAAGACGCATCTAAGCATGAAAACCCCATATTTGATCAAGAAAAACTTCATGACCATCCTATCTTTGATCAAGAGAATGAAGAGGAAGTTACATCAGTTTCTATTGAAATTCTTGTCTATAAATCATATGAAAATAAAAAATCAAGACATCATGATCTTGAATTCAATACCTCTTTGGAAAATATATGTGAATTTAGTCCATTGGATAGATAATTTACTCATTTTGGAAAATCTTATGAATCATCTTTGGAAGAAATTTTTGAAAAAAATATCATCAGGTTACCTCAAATGACTTTGTGTGGATTTACATTTTTGAGAAACTATTGTGCATACCATTGACATAATAGACATAAAACTTCAAATTGTGTGGAGTTGAAACATAAAAACCAAGATCAAATTGATGATTACATAATTGAAGTACAAAATCATAATGAGTCATCTAATGGAGGACAAGATACTACTCTCAAGAAACATCTAAACCATGAACCTATATATAGCAATAGTCCTCATGCAACCTCTAACTTTTCCACCATTCCTCCATCCGCTAAATCTTCACGCCCATCTACACTATCTTCATGAAAAATGAACCTAAGGATGATACTTTCTATGTTAACTATGTCTACCCTTAAGGGATGCCTCTAAAATAAATCCAAGCTAACCTGCATCACTCTGTGAGTTTCTTCCATGCTTCAAAGATCCTCACTCAAGCTTTCATGTGCTTCAATTTCTATCAGGCCTATTCAAAATTATCCTTCATCATACCTTCAAGAATCCCCCATGCATATCCAAAATCCTAACTTGTCCTTAGCATGGGATCCATGTCAAGAAGTTAATTCAAAGTGTGAAGAAACAAGTATTAGTAAAGATCAAGATCAACATACTATTGAATCCTATGCAATATTTTACCAAGATCCCATATCCCTAGAGTCTCATCATGATTCTCTCATACCCATAAACTTAAATTCCAAGATGATATCTCTCCATGTCAATAAAAAATTATCGCTTAAAACCTCACACCTTATTTACCTCCTAAGAAAGATCAGATATCCCTTTCACCATTTCCAATGATCCTGTTGAAAATCAAGAGAAAAGTACCCTTTCTAAACCATTCAATGATACCTTCCCATCTCAAGAAAAAATTATCCCTCCAAGTCCTATATCTTATCCACCTCCTAAGAAATATCAGGATATCCATTCCACCATTTCCAATAATCCTATTTAAAACCAAGAGCAAAGCACTCTTTCTACCTCATCCAATGATCCTCTTCTATTTCAAGATCAAAGTATCCCATCATCTCCTTTTCATGATCCCCCATGTCTACCTCAAAAATCCCTCACTCCTCCCAATTCCATTCATGGTATTAAATCCCCTCAAGCTTATGGTGGTACCCTAAATTTTAAGAATTTATAAGTCTCAATCCATTATAAAGATGCAAGTTTCTTCATACTAAAAAAATCAAAGGAAGGAAGCTTTATGACACAAATAAATGGAACTAACTAATCAAAGCCTTCAGAAAATGCTGGAATTTCAACCTGCTACAAATATTATGCCAACAAAGGATGCCGACGGTCAAATTTTAAAAATCTAAAACCGACCCAGTTCGGGAAATCACATTTCCTATCTCCAACAGAAATATTATCTTTTCACAAGGTGTTTTGGATTTTCTGCCAAAGCCAAATCCAAAAGTTAGGTAGTTATTTTTTAGTTAGTTTATTGTTTTTTCAAAATAATTTGTAATAAGGGTTGTGTCTTTTCACCCTAAAGAGGTTTGAAAGCCACTCAAACACACATATATACATAATGTAAAATCTAAAGAGAGAAGACAATACAATATAATACAATTTCACATATTTGGATAGTTTTGGATCAACAACTATAGCATGGACCTGGATGTACTATTTTTTTAAAATCAATAAAGATAAGTCTTTTTTCTTCATATATGCAATTGTTTCATTAATCGTTTTACAATTATTCCCTTGGATAAACCAATGGAACTTATTCAAAGTGATAGTTTGATGTACATGCTTCCTGATTTTATTTATATTCTATATTTTCAATTGGTTTTCTCAGTTTGAATGGTTAAATTATGTTGATTGAGGCCTCAATCAATTGGGCTATCATCTGAGAAGTATTACCCTTTTGAAATATCTTTGAATTTGTTTTAGGTTTCATGTGAATTCCATAACACCTTTGAAGTGATAAGTTTTCTTGTAAAACTCTCTGAGGTTGAACATAAGATTGAAATGATAGTGACTCTATTGCCCATGGTTGATTAAGGCACTGGTCTTTCTTTCTTATTTGGATTATAGTTATTTATTTCATTGTTTATAGTTTTTTGATATCTATCTATCTATTCATTTCAAATTACATACACATTTACTAAACATTCTTTCAATTACTTAAAGTATTTCAATTTACAGTTCATGATATATTGCTTTCAGTTAGATTTCTTTCAAGTGCCTTTCCATACTTGAGAGAGAAGATTGAAGTGTTACTTATCTTCTATAAAAGGACTTGTATCTTGAAGGATAAGTCAAGGTATAGGCCTACCAGCCTTGGTTTTGCAGAGCCAGAATTGCAAAAGTTCCAACCTTGCCTTGGTTGTGACTTGTTAGTTGGCCAAATCACTTGGGCTTCCAAGCATTAGATTGGCAAGTCCATAGGAAATCCAATCTATTTATTTGAGCACCAAAAACTTCAATTTCTCCTATCAAAGCTATTCATGAGCCTATTGGTATAAAGATAAATATTTAAAAATAAATCCTTTGAAATATAGCTCACTCTAAAGATGTTGATATCCCTTTCACACCTTATGTCCCTCCATCCAAACTTAACCATACAACTTCCCCATCCTCCAAATCCATTTTGGGTCCCTATTTCCCAAAGCTACAATCTCCATCCCTTCCATAAATATTGGGTCATTATATCTCTCCATCTACCATGCCTACCATCCCTATAGCATCATCCATTTACCCTACAGATATCAAGATCAACAAAGGCACACATACTTGAGAAATTCCAAGATCCTATCCATATGAAGCCTCCATATCATTATTATTCATCCATGACCCCCAAAACCTTTGGAAGCAACTTGAATGTCAAAAATAAAAACCATAAATCCAAGAATCCACATATGTCCAATCTAATCGACATGTAAATACAAAGCAAAAATAAATATCCAAAAGGCCACAAAGGTCCACCAACCAAAAAGAAATATCTAAAAGGCTACAAAGGTCCACCAAGAAAAATGAAATATCCAAAAGGCCACAAAGGTCCACCAAGAAAAAAGAAGAATCAAATCAAATGTGGGTTCCTAAATCCCTCATTGAATAAATGCATCCTAAAGCATCACAAAGGAAATAAAAATCAAAGACTATGTAGATTCCCAAGTTGCTTTTGCAAGACTTGCACACAAAAGAAAAATCAAAGTTTACATTCAAGCTTCCAAAGGCTTCCGCTCCACCTCCTTTCAAACATTTTCCATCTTCCAAATCTATTTTGGGTTCTCATATTCCAAAATGCAATACATCAGAAACTTCATCACCTTGTCCATCCATTTTGGGTCCTTATGTTCCAAAATACACAATCTTTCCTCCATCACAATTTCAAGCTTGCCCATCTATTTTTCCTCCATCATTCCACCACCTTTCAAAAAGTGTATCAAAGTTGATCTTGTCAAAATTTATATCCACAATATTCATGCTTCTTATCACCTATCCATTATCCAACACCTATTTTCAATCCTTACATCCATCTTATCCAATATGTAGCATAAAACCTTAACCACTATCTACCTTTATCCTCCATATATATCCTTTATCCATACCTTATCAATATATTTGAACATCCTTTCCATAGCTATGTTTCATTATAGTATACCTTTCAAAGGGGTATTATCTAGAGAGAAAGAGGTATAAATTCCTCCATTCACTATCTTCCAAAAAGTGAGAAAAAGAAAAAGAAAAGAAAAGAAAAGAAATAAAGAGAAATCATTCGTCCTATGGTGAAAACCACTTCTTATGGTGCCTCGGGAAAGTACCATGATGAAAATCTTGAAAACAGGAGTCATGCGGAATCCACCCTCTTTTACTATACACTTGGGGGTAAGTTCAATCCATGTCATCTTACCTATACTTTCCTACATTATCCATCATATACTTCATCTTCCATATCCTACCATTTATCCTATTTTTCATATGTATTTCCTCTTTCACTTTTGATCTTGACAAGGTTGAACACATCCATGCACATTAGGTATCTTGACATATGTTATCCTTTCCATTAGCTTATTCACTTATTGCATCCATCCTACCCTATCATGATCTTTCTTATCCCAAATCAACCCTCGTTATCCCTAAGCATCCTAAAAATAATTCCAAACCATCCACTCATGGATTCCATTGAACCTTATCTTGATCATTCTATCCTATCCATATCCTATCCAAAATGATCCTTTGGTCTTGATCAAAAATGAAAGATGTAAAAAGGAAAAACATGTTATCAAAAGACTCTTGGCATGTCCATTCCTTTGGACAAACACATACCTTTCGTTGTATCATGTCATTACCATATATGCTATCTGAAACCACCTCATTAGCCTACATTGTCATATCACTTTTCCCTTAGCTCGATTAATCTTGAGGAGACAGTCATGATGGTCATAATACACACGCTTATGCCATCATTACCTATCTACTTCTGATTCATCTATCTTCCCATACATCCATAGTACCCTACACCTTGCTAGACATTAGGGGCAAACAAATGCGATCTTGCTTGAGAATTGGTGATCAATTCAAAAATTGACAAAATCAAGAATAAGTCAAAAAAAATCAACAAAAGTTGACATCACAAATTAAAAAATCAAAAACAAATAAAAAAACATCAAGATATATCACAAGTAAATCATCAAAGACAATATATATGTCATCATTGATAATCATAAATCAAAAGTTGACAAAATCAGCACACAAGACATCGCAATCAACAAAAATGATAGAATCATGACAATCAAAGTCATAATCGAAATTCGACAATCATATCAACAACTTGTTGAAAACAAAATCGTCAAAAAAGAACCAATCACATCAAAAATTGATGAGAAAAATAAAAATCGACAAAAACCAAAATCGTTGCAAAAAATCAACAACACGTCGAAAAACACCAAAAAATTGACACATAAAAATTTAAAAAAAACAACAAATTGTTGAAACCAAATCAAACGTCACAAAAAAAATTTTAAAAAAATCCAATAAAAAAATTTAAAAATAAGAAGTACAATAAAAAAATCAAAAAATCAAAAATCCAATAAAAAAAATAAAAATAAAATCAAAAAATTAAAAGTCAAATAAAAAATTAAAATAAAATAAAAAACAATTTTCATTTCAAAGTAATTTTTTTCGTCCAAAACACGCGAAATCAATTTTTTTTTCAAAAATCCTCTTTTTTCAAACTTGATTTTTGGCCTCGCGGGGCACTGCCCCTTGACCCTGCCCTATAACTGCACGCTTGGGGTGCTGCCCCACAAGGGGCATTGCCCCTTGACCCCATCTTGGGGGCGCTGCCCCCAAACTCCCGTAGAAAGAAAAAAAACTAGGGGGATAGTGCATCGATAAAAGTGGAAAAATAATAACCTCCAAATGCGCCTTTTTTAACAAATTTTTTTATGCAAACCAGGGGCATACTTCCAATCTTCAGGAGATCGTCATTGAAACATGCACAAGCATAACATAAACAATCTTCATCAAGATCAAAAATTGGGACACTTGAACTTTTCAAATCGACTCCACGTCTCAAATTTCAAAATATCTGATCGTTCCACCAATCTCAAACTCAAACATCCAAATTAGACACAAACATCGAATCAAACAATATGAACAAAGGATCAAAATTGCATGGATATTTTTTCTATGAAAATGGATCAACAAGAAAATATAAAATGTTAGTTCAAAGTAGTTTCTTGATTTTTATATCATTTATTTTTAACAAATCAATGATGTTTTGAACTAGATAAGCAATAACGGAGACATGATCGTTTCTAGATTTATGCTTGTAAGGTTGATTCCTAGACATATGCAAGTTTTTCTAATGAAATTATCATCAAAGAATCATCGAGGACATTTGTATATCAATAGGGATCATACCTTTTCATGTTTATGCAAAAGGATACTTACGCCATTTAGGTAATTCATACCTTAATGCCAAGATCCACTTGCAGCATTGAATCTAATGAAAATGGTATTCATACTCTCATGGTTTGGAAATCTCACCAGTGAGGGTTGTATCGGTTTCACTAGTTCACAAAACCTCAATGATGACAGTGGTCACGTTGAATCCAATGGAAGAGGTATTCATATCATCATGGCCTGCAAATATAACTAGTGAGGGTTGTACCAATTTCAAAATGATGTACCAAAGAGATCAATGATGATAATTGCAAAAATAAAGATCCATTACAAAGTGACAATTGTTTAGTTGCATTCGTGTTAGATTAAATCATGCATTTATAATCATTATGGAAGTTCTCAAGGACAGTGAAATCAATCATCCAAGTCAAATCATCAAAATCAAAAGGAAGAGGTAAGGTCTATTAAATGTCCATAATCAAAATGTCTATCAAATGTCCACATCAACATACATCAAGAGTCCATCTATAACATCAAAAACGGGATACATATGTCCATCATCAAAATTTTGATATCATCAAAATGATCTAAGCATGATTGTCTCCTGATTTTGTAGGATGACCCATCAACGTACCATCGCCTATACTAGTACCTACACTCATAGATGGCCCTGTGCCAACCCCCTAGAAGCTATTTCTTTATCATCTATCAAGTTCTCTAATCCTCTAATAAATCATATACCATCTTTTTCAAACAAGTAAATCCTGTTGGAAAGTGATAATGCAAGCGATTGTTATTTTGTCATTGTTGTCAAACCTTTACTGGTGAGACTATTGTTATCTGTTTGAGTACCATATCTATTGTTGATGGAGAATATTTAACAAGAAGACCAAGTGAATGGTTGAGTTAAGGAAACTAAAAGGCTATTTGATCAGTTGGCACTCTGGAAAAGTAATTTGTTGTTTATCTTTCAAAGACAGTTTTTCTGGTTATTCTATGTCGAGCAAGTTTGGCTTGTGCTGAGAAAAATTTCTTATGACGAGAAAAGTTTCTTGTGCCAAGTAAAGTTTCTTGTGATGAGCAAAAGTTTCTCAATGTCGAGCACCATTGAAATTGCCAAGTGAAAACAGTGATGTTGGCAGACTTACAGTAATTAGATTAATGATGAGATTTGAGATCTATGTCTGACTTAGTTGATTTTATTGGGATATGCAATGTTAATTAAATATTGATCCAGGTCATTTAATGTATGGGTAACCATAATTAATGCATGGTTTCAAGATTTAATTAGAGACTACTTTGGAGAAGTAAATGTAATACAAAGATGGAATGATCTGTTGGATCTGACCTAACCTAAGATCTACGATCTTGTTTAAGTGGAAAAAAGATTTATCTGACCTAGATAGAGAAGTATATGATAACCTCAAGGGGTTATTCATAGTGTGTGGATGAGTGTATGTATGCAAGAGGTTTGCATAGTTGATGTACTGTTTGGCTTTATCTAGCAGAGAAGGCAAAAGGCAGAAGTAGAAAGTTGCATGTGTGATTGCTTGAAGGATTTCCAAGAAGATCAGAAGGTTGAAATGACAATGTAGGCTATCAAGTAAGTTAACATCAGAGCTGTAATTGGATCTGAATTGCAAATTAAGTTGTATGTACCAGATCACAAACTATTGATTACTTTCTTACCATTGTATCAGTTAAATCCTTTAACAAGGTTGACTTAACAGTCATTTGTATAAATCCTCTAACAAGGTGACATTCAGGTGGAATGTTCTAAGTCCTCTAACAAGGCCACCCCTGATAGGGTGATTAAATCCTTTAACCAGGTCACACCTAGTAGTGTGTTATTGTAACCTTTAACACAGTTGGCTCCTCACAGGGCATCACTTCAGAAGAGTGAAAACTCGGTAGCATGTTACTGGTGGTTTTTCCCATATTGGGTTTCCACGTTAAATACTTGTGTCAACTTGTGTGAATGCTCATGGTTTGCTTTACTGTTATGTTTCTACAAGTTAATTTCAATTGACAGTAAACTGCATGATTAAGTTGTTGATTTATGCTACTGCTACCGAGTAGATTTGAAGTACAGAAAGTTTTTTTTTCTACATCTAGACCTAAGGGTAACTGATTCACCCCTCCCCTCTCAGTTATTCTAAATTCATTCTAACAATTGGTATCAGAGCCAGGTTTCCTGAAAATAGTTTGAAGGTACTTGGAGCGAAAAGATCAAGATGTATAAGGAGGTTCCTAAGCTGATCAAAGATAACTTCCCTGCATGGCAGAGTTTGATGAAACTACATTTGGATGGTATTGGTGATGATGCTAAGAGACTTATTGAACATGTCTATGTACCACCTACTACTCCTCTCACAGCTGCACAACTGAAAGAAAAGCAAGAGCACAATCAAGCAATGTTGGAAATCGCCTCCTCATTGAGCTATTCAGAGTTTGATGATATAAAGAGCTGCACAAATGCAAAGAAGATGTGGGACAAACTTGCGAATTTCTATGGTGGAGACACAAATGTGCTAAGAGCTAAATCAGAAAGTCTAAGAGGTAAGTTTGATGAGATGAAAATGCAAGAAGGTGATAATGTTATTCAGTACTATGGTAGAGTAAAAGAAGTTGTAAATGTCATTAGAGGGGCTAATGGAATAATTAATGAGAACACCATTATGAGTAAGGTACTGAGAACTTTACTTCCTGTATATGCTATTAGATTTTCTGCAATTCAAGAATTGAGATGTACTCCTAACAATAATCTGAATCTGGAAAATCTGATAGGCAGACTCACTACATTTGAAATGTCAAATTATGATAACTATAATCCACAAGGGAATGATTCTGCTTTTAGATCGCAGCTGGTTCTTAATAAATATAAGAAGGGAAAGAAACATGTGGACAGTGATAGTGACACTTCTGATGATGATCTTGAAGAACTTGAAGCACTTATGGAAAAAAGGCTTTCCAGAGGAAAAGGAAAATACAGAGGTAAACTTCCTATTATTTGTTTTTCATGCAACAAAATTGGTCATATAGCTGCTAGATGTCCTGACAAAAATGAAAAAGATGAAAGAAGGGACAACAAATACAAAGAATACAAAGACAGAAAGGATGACCGAGACTTCGATAAATATAAGGACTACAAAGACAAAGGTAAGAAATCTTGTTATATTGCTAAAGAAACTTCTGACAATGACACTGATAATTCTGATGGCAATGATATAGAAGTTGTTTATGTTGCAATGAAAGAAGATTCTAATGATGATGAGAAAACTACACTAATCTCTTATATGATTAAAAATAATAATTGGATCATTGATAGTGGTTGTTCCCGTCATATGACTGGTGACAAAGATAAGTTTGAAACCCTAAACCAATAAAAATGAGGATATGTAAAATTTGGTAATGATTCACCATGTCTTATCAAAGGTAAAGGACTGATTAACTTGACTGACAAAATCAGATGTGATGATGTATACTGGGTTGATGATCTTAAATATAATTTTCTAAGTGTTTCACAGCTGAACACTTCTGGTTACAAAGTTGAATTCCATCACAGAAAAGCAAAGATCTATGATTCTACTAGAGAATTAGTTGGAAGTGGTGATTAGACTAAAGATAAATTATTTTATCTGGATTTATCTGAAGAAACATGTTTGTTTGCACAGTATAATGATGTTTGGTTATGGCATAAGAGGTTGTGTCATGTGAACTTTGATAACTTAGTAAGCATAAGTAAACTGAAAAGGGTTAGAGGGCTACCTAAGTTAAAGAGACATGAGAATGCTATGTGTAAACAATGTCAACTAGGAAAGATGACTAAGTCTAGTTTCAAGAGTAAAACACATTTATAAGAGGAAATTCTGGAATTGGTCCATACTGATCTCTGTGGTCCCATTGGAGAAAGAAGCTATTGTGGTGCTAGATACTTTATTCTATTTGTTGATGACTATTCAAGGATGATGATTGTAATGTTTGTCAAGGAAAAATCTGATGCATTCCAGTTATTTAAATGGTACTTAGCTAAAGTTGAAAAGGAAATAGGCAAAAGTTTGAAATGCTTAAGATCTGACAGAGGTGGAGAGTTTATTTCTAATGAGTTTAACAGGTTTTGCAATGACCGAGGCATAAAGAGACAGATGTCCGCACCCAGGACTCCTCCATAAAATGGTATTGTTGAACGAAGTAATAGATCTATCATGGACTGTGTAAGAACACTAATGATGGAGAAAAATGTTGCACAGAAGTATTGGAAAGAAGCTGTAAGTATTGTAGTCTATACACTGAATAGAGTTCAAGTCAAGAAAGGTACAGATGCTACACCTTATGAACTTTGGTATGGGTATGCACCTAGTGTAAAGTATTTTAAAGTATTTGGAAGCAAATTTTTTATATTGAAAGACAAAAAAAATGGAAAACTAGATGCTAAAGGTGAAGAAGGCATATTCCTTGGTTATTCAACGAAAAGCAAAGATTACAAATGTTTGAGTTCTAATACTAACAAAATTGTTGAAAGTGAAAATGTAAGAATTGATGAGTTTGCAGAAAGAAATAAAGGTGAAAGTACACAAGAGCCTGAAAGCTACAGATCATTTGTATATTTGGATGAGGAAGACTCTAATTCACTACCTGAGACTACTACTAAACAACAGCATGCACCTGTCGAGTCACAGAGTGGAGTTTTTGAGCAACTAGAAGTGAATGTCAAGCTATCTGATGGAGATTTTGAGTCACAAAATCAACCAGAACTGAATACAAACGATGAACCTAAAGCAAGGACTGAGCCTACCCTAGAAAAATATGTGAGAAGAAATCAAAATTCTGATCAAATCATTGGGTCAAAGGATTCTTCTGTTATGACAAGAAGTAAGTTGAAAAATGACACATGTCTGTTATGTGAATTTGAGCCCAAAACAATGAAAGATGCTTTAGAAAATGAAGATTGGATACAAGAAATGAATGAAGAAATTGAACAAATTGAGAAGAACAAAACTTGGACACTTGTACCTAGGCCAAAGGATAAAAATATAATTGGCACAAAGTGGGTATTCAGGAACAAACTGAATGAACATGGAGATGTGACAAGAAACAAAGCTAGACTGGTATGCAAGGGTTATGCACAGGAGGAAGGAATTGACCACGGTGAAACCTTCACCCCAGTTGCAAGATTGGAAGGTGTCAGAACCTTACTTGCATATGCAGCCTATAAAGGATTCAAATTTTATCAGATGGATGTAAAATCTGCATTTCTCAATGGTATCTTGGAAGAAGAAGTGTATACTGAGAAAGCTGATGGTTTTGTAGATCCAAACAAAAGGGATGTGGTTTGCAGATTGCACAAAGAATTATATGGATTGAAGCAAGCGCCAAGAGCATGGTATGAGAGATTGCACAACTACCTGATCAAGATTGGATTTGCAAGAACCAATGACAATAGTAGTCTGTACTTGAAGACAAAGAAAATCAAAGGTACATTATTAGCTGAAATTTTTATGGATGACATCATATTTAGTGGACAAGATGTGTTATGTCAGAAATTTGCAATAGAGATGCAAACTGAGTTTGAGATGTCTATGTTTGGTGAAATAAAATTCTTTGTTGGCTTAAAAATTTATCAAATGAAGAATGGTATCTATATCACTCAACCTAAATATATCAAAGAGATACTGAAAACTTTAATATTTTGTGTTGCCATCAATGCCAAAGAGGGAGATTGTTGGAAAGTGACAATGCAAGCAATTTTTATTTTGTCATTGCTATCAAACCTTTACTGGTGAGACTATTGTTATCTATTTGAGTACCATATCTATTGTTGATGGAGAAGATTTAACAAGAATACCAAGTGAATGGTTGAGTTAAGGCAACTAAAAGGGTATTTGATCAGTTGACACTCTGGCAAAGTAATTTGTTGTTTATCTTTCAAAGACATTTTTTCTGGCTAATCTGTTTCGAGCATGTTTGGCTTGTGTCGAGCAAAGTTTCTTATAATGAGCAAAGTTTCTTGTGCCGAGTAAAGTTTCTTGTGACAATCAAAAGTTGCTCAATGCCAAGCACCATTGAAATTGCCAAGTGAAAACAGTGATGTTGGCTGACTTACAGTAATGGATTAATGATGAGATTTGAGATCTCTGGCTGACTTAGTTGATTTTATTGGGATATGCAATGTTAAATAAAGATTGATCCACATCATTTAATGTATGGGTAACCATAATTAATGCATGGTTTCAATATTTAATTAGAGACTACTTTGGAGAAGTAAATGTAATACAAAGATGGAATGATTCGTTGGATTTGACCTAACCTAAGATCTATGATCTTGTTTAAGTGGCAAAAAGATTTATCTGACCTAGATAGAGAGGTATATGATAACCTCAAGGGGTTATTAAAAGTGTTTGGATGAGTGTATGTATGCAAGAGGTTTGCATAGTTGATGTATTGTTTGGCTTGATATAGAAGAGAAGGCAAAAGGCAGAAGCAGAAATTTGCATGTGTGATTGCTTGACGGATTTCCAAGTAGATCAAAAGGTTGAAATGACAATGCAGGCTATCCAATAAGTTAACATTAGAGCTGTAATTGGATCTAAATTGCAAAGTAAGTTGTATGTACCAGATCACAAACTATTGATTACTTTCTTACCATTGTATCAGTTAAATCCTTTAACAAGGTTGACTTAACAGTCATTTGTACAAATCCTCTAACAAGGTGACATTCAGGTGGAATGTTCCAATTCCTCTAACAAGGCCACTCCTAACAAGGTGATTAAATCCTTTAACCAGGTCACACCTAGCAGTGTGTTATAGTAACCTTTAACAGGGTTTTCTCCTCACAGGGCATCACTTTAGAAGAGTGAAAACTTGGTAGCATGTTACTGGTGGTTTTTCCCATATTGGGTTTCCACGTTAAATACTTGTGTCAACTTGTGTGAATGCTCATGGTTTTCTTTACTGTTATGTTTCTACAAGCTAATTTTAATTGATAGTAAACTGCATGATTAAGTTGTTGATTTATGCTACTGATGCCGAGTAGATCTGAAGTACAGAAAAAATAATTTTGCTACATCTAGACCTGAGGATAACTGATTCACCCCTCCCCTCTCAGTTATTCTAAATTCATTCTAACAAATCCTTCATCTTTGTTCCATTCACATCACATCAATTACAAGTATTGTCAAAACAACATTAATCTTTGATTTTGGAAATTTCACTATCAAGGATTATAGTTCCTTCACCTAGAACCCAAGGAATCAATGTCAATTTTGAGTCTATATCATAGAAATATATCATTTTCTATTAAGATTTCATCATCTTAGACACACTTCATTTTTTATCAAATCCTAATTGGAACCTTTGTCTATCACTTGTTTGCAAAACCTTCATCAAGATTCTAGATCAACCAACCCATCATCCTATCTATCCAACCCTTTATCAATCATCATCAATCAATCTAGTATCAATCATCACAAATTATACCATCTAGTGAAATATCAATCATCAAATATTTCTCTTCTAATTTATCGAGAGATCCATCTCATCACACTTTATCTGATCGATCTCTTGAGAGGGCATATCATATACATCATCATCTTAACCAGATTATCTTTGGGGCATCTAGTCAGTATCAAAAGTAGATCAAGGTCTGGGGGATTTTCTCATCTTCAAAATTCATCTTTTGTCAGGATTTAAATTGACAAGGCTGACATTAATCAAATTTTTGCAATCAAAATAAACCATTTTCCTTAGTGCCAATGGTTGCAAATTCATATCGATTTTAAACCCAAGGGGGTATACTGCCACCAGAGTGCATAGTTTTGTGAGTTGGAGCACTTTTTAAAATCAGGGACATCGGACGTCAAAATTCTTTTTTTACATCAGGGCATCAAAATGGAACAATTTTCACAACAGAGGTATCACATTATCAGCAAAATGACATTAGTGTCATATCAGCATCGTCATATGATAGATACTAACTAGATTGCTTGCACTTTATTTATTAGGACTCTTTGAGTTCCTAATCCTTCCAAGACCCTAACTCTAACTCCTAGGATCTCCCAAGTCCTCTTCAATCTAGTTTTAGGACTTCTTCAATGCCCCCTCTCAAGGTGACAAACTTTAGTGCTTCACTAGGGTATCTATCTTTATGCAATGATCAATTTCTCAACTCCTTTGGCTTCCATCCAATAGCTCTTTCTTTCTTAGTTTCTTTTCTAAGTGTTTTCATGGGTTATAGTGTCTTCTACCATCCTTTTCAACTTCAACTTGATCCCTTTGGCTTAGGGCATCAAGGTCTATGTCATCGATTTCAATACTTTGGTTCCAATTGTTTATTAGGCCTATTAGGCCTAGTTTTCTATTTTTTAGCCTTTCTTGGAAAATTTCTTCAAACAACCCTCCAAACATATGTAGGATTTTTACACCCTTTATGTAGTTCTCTAATATTTTATAGGTCTCCCTTTTCCAACTTGTTCGTATAGGTGATTCCTATAATTAAGGGCTTTTAGGGCTATTTGAGACTCCAAGGACCATTCAAATGGTTTTAAGCTTCAAAATGTCATCAAATGGATTGAAAAATTTCCAATCCTCCTCCAGGGTCTCTCTACAACTCCAAAGGCTCCTTCCAACTACTTTCATTCAACTCCACACTCAAACTCCTGCATTCAAACACTCTTTTTTCAATTGCAAGATTCTAGCCAGGTTTCACTAGACTCACCTAGGGATTGCTTGAAAAAATTTTAAATGCCAATTACATGCCTCCACCATACATATATACCTTTTAAATAGGCTCTCCTAACATTTCCCAAGGTCCCGTGATGATTCTACAATAGGGCTTCATGTGGGCGCCATTTCTTTACACCGCAGTATTGTAAAGGCCAGTCACTGGCTAGATTACAAAACTATTTACAAACCTTATCAAATGCAGTGAAAGAAAATTATAACCTATGAAAAATGAAATAAAAAAATCCTAATTAAAATAATTATTCACAAAGAGACTAGATTCAATCCATTAAAAGAAACTTGTATTGAAAATGGTTAAAACTATTCAGAAAACCAGAAATGCAGTGCAAAATAAACTAACTTCAAAATCTTGTAAATTTCTCCAACCTTGGGATTTGGGCTCCTTAGGGATTATATAAACCCTCCTCATAGTTTCAGGTGGTTTGGATACCAACCATCCCCTAAAACTTCCATTTTTTCTCGATTAGGACAGTGTTGTCATGCAACTTTGCAAAGTTGCAAAAGTTGTCATGACAACATTTGACAATTTTTGCAATTTTGACTCTAATAAAGTATAATGACCTTCAAAATTCATGAAATGGTGGATTAACATTATATAATAAATTTTAGGCTTATTTCCACTCTTTCCTAACCTAGTTAGGTCTTTTGGCCCAAATTTCACTACCAAGCCTAAAAATAGACTTAAACATAAAATGACTACTCTATAACCAAAACACTTATAGATTAGATTAAGTCTAATGTAGATCTTCTAGACACACACTCTATATTATACTAGAGTCCTAAAAATACCCCTAACATTTCTAGGGTCAGTACAAGAAAATTTGTATAGGACCTTTATTTTAAGTCCTAGGTGCTCCTGCACCACTCTCCCAAACAAAAGAACTTAAGTCACCACTGAAGTGACCAAGTTAGGATCAATTCCTAACTTATGAAACTTTGTATCCTTAACCCATGTAGCCTCTACATCTTATTTCCCTTGTCATTTGATCAAATTCTCCCAACAGATCTTATGACTGGTCTTCTTGCTCACTCTTGAACTTGGTACCTTCTCTGTTGTTGGTGTTGAAGTGGAGGGTAACTGAAGTTCTTCTACTTCATTGATCACCTCCATGAGACTCTGATATGGATTAGGAGTTTTAACTTTGTATATTACTAGGTATGCTATATTGAAGATAGGATAAATTCCTATGTTCTTAGAAGGCTCCACCTTATAAGTATTGTTTCCATACTTAGCCAGAATAACACAGGGTCCCAACCTTCTCATTTACAACTTGTTGGGTGCTCCTTTCTCTAGCCTTTCCTTGTTCAAATGTACCATCACAAGATTTCCTACTTGTAAATGAAGTTCCTTCTTCTCATAAACTCTCTGCTTCACCTTTGAAATGTTCTATGTCAGTGACTTCTTGACTGAATCATGCACTTCTTTCATTGAATAAGAAAATTCTTCATAATACCCACTCCTTGTAGTTTCATCTCCCAACTCTCTGATCTCAAGAATACCTCTTGGATGCATACCATAGACTACTTCAAATGGGCTTCTACCAGTGGTCCTGTTGACTATATCATTGTATGCATATTCATCTTGGGCTAATATTTGGTCCCAAGTCTGACCATATTCCTTAGTGAGGAACCTTAGAAGGTTACCTAGGCTCCTATTTACCACCTCAGTCCAACCATCTATCTAAGGATGGTATGCAGACCGAAAAGATAGATTGGTGCCAAGCTTGTTCCATATTTTTTTCCAAATAAACTCATAAATTTTGAGTCTCTGTCTGATACTATACTGAGAGGTAGTCCATTAATACACACAACTTATTTGAAAAACAATTGAGCAATCTAACAAGCATCATGGATGGTCTTTCAAGGTACAAAATGTGTTATTTTACTGAATCTATCTACTATGACATAGATGGTATCATACACATGATTTTTCCTTGGTAAGCCAACCACAAAATCTATGCTAAGACACTCCAATGGTCTACTTGGAATGGGAAGGGGTTGATAGAGACCATCATTGGAGGATGTGCCCTTAGCCTTTTTCCAAACAATACAACTCTCTATATACTTCCTAACATCATGATTCATTCTTGGCCAATAATAGTATCTTTGAACTAACTCTTGAGTTTTATTGACTCCAAAATGTCCACTAAGGTCTCCATTATGCTTTTCTTGAATCAAATTTACCCTCATTGACCCTCTAGGCACACAAAAATGACCACCTCTAAACAACAATTCATTTTCCAAGGTATAATCAGAGAACTCACCATGAAAATGATTTTGGTGCTCCTTGCATATCTTGTAGGCATCTATAAAGTCTCCATCCTCTGAGTATAGGTCCTTGAAGTTATCAATCCCAATTCTTTTCAATTGAACCTCTTGTACTGTCAAGAGTCTTCTTCTTATTGAATCAACAACTTTATTATGGTTCCCCTTCTTGTGCTTTATGGTGAATTTATATTCTTGCATGTACTCCACCCATTTCATATGCTTATGACTAAGTTTATCTTGGGAATTCAAGAAACTAAGGGCCTAGTTGTTTGTATAAACCACAAATTCCTTAGGATGGAGGTAGTTTCTCCATTTCCTTAAGGCTTAGACTAGAGCATACAACTCTAGGTCATAGGAAGAGTACTTCCTCTTTGCATCACTGAGCTTCTCACTGTGAAATGAAACAGGTCTTCCCTCCTGGCTCAACACATCCCCTATAGAAATGGTTCTAGCATCACACTCCACAGTAAATAGTTTCTCAAAACTAGAGAGAAATAAGATGGGTTGAGTAGCTATCATCTTATTCAACATATCAAAACCCTAATTTTCTTGATCATTCCATTGGAACTTGGTTCTCATGGCACCCTTGATGGTGTCTAACATAGGTGCACATATAGCACTAAACTACTTAATGAACTTTCTATAATATTGATCCAGACCATGAAAGCTTCTCACCTTTGTAGAAGCCTTGGGAGTAGGCCAATTGATGATTGCCTTCACCTTTCTTGGATCAATTTTGAGATTCCCATGTGACAATACAAAGCCAAGGTATACTAGTTCATGTTTCATGAACTCACACTTTTCCAAGTTTATCATTAGCTTTTCTTCATGCAACTTTTGGAATACAACTTGCAAATGCTTAAGATGTTCTTCTCTAGTCTTGTTAAAGATCAAGATATACAACCACAAACTTACCAATTAAGTCCTTCAACACTTCATTCATCCACCTAGTACTAGAGGCATTAGATATCCCAAATGACATGACAAGTCATTCATACAAACCTTCAGTGGTCTTGAAGGAATTCTTCCACTCATCACCTTCTTTGACCCTAATTTGATGGTACCCACTCTTGAGGTCAATTTTGGTGAACTACTTGGCATCCCCTAGATAGTGTATATTTGGAAAATGGAAGCACTTCCATTTTATACTAGTTTATCCATCCAAGTAAGTGGTTTGGGGTCATGTCAAGCACCTTGAATGGGTTCCTGACTTGGATTTAGATTTATCCCCTGTTCTGCCCCACTTCCACTTTTTCCAGCCTATTTCTGACACCCCAAACTGAAAAAATAGGACTTTGACCTTAGGTTCAAGGTTGACCTCGACCTTGACCTAGGTCACAATTGACCTTTTTCAGGCTCGGGGTTCATATTCTAGAATTTCAGAGTTTTCGGATGTCAATCTTTTGAAAAAGTTAATTCTCACTTTCGGGTCAGTTGTTTCGGTCTTAGAAACAATGAATCTTAAACTATATTTAATATAGGTCCTCTTCCAGGGGTATGGGTATAATTGGAATTTAATTCTCCTATGTAGGCCTCTCTATAAGATTGTGCCCTATTTTCACATAAAAGGAAGCTTTCTCCTCTCATTTTCTCTAACAATCTAAGACTTAACAATCATCATCAAGCATAATCACAAGAATTCCAAGACTTGAAGAGTGAGATCTAAAGGTGAAGAAGAAATATTTGAAGCAAGACAAGTATCCATTGAAGCATTCATCCATTCTCAAGAACTTCTCAAGCACTTCTTTCATCAAGGAGATCCATTTGTGTCCATTGAAGGATTCAAGCTCCGTAGAGCCCTCTTGTTGAAGATTTCTCCATCCACATTCCTCCAAGCCTCTCCAATTCAGAAAACCATTCAAGATTGGTGTTGAAGATCTACAAGAAATTGATTGAAGACATACATTCTACATTCTACATCCTTTTTTTTGCATCCATAATTGTGGATTCACAGATTCGAATCTACCACAAGAACTTCTAAAAGCAAGGTCAATTTGTTCATTTACTTTGTTTTACTTATGAAATTACAATTATACTTTGAGGTTAATTATAAATCCAGGATTTGACCAAGGAAAACCCCTCCCCCCCAATAAACAATCCATTTTTGTTGCAAGTACATGTTCACAACAGTAGATCAGAGTACAGATTTGGATACCCTTTTCGGAAAACTTTCTAGATCCAAAAACAGATTTCCTGTCAGAGACTTTTTTAGGTTGATTCTTCCCTAGGTTGGAATTAGAAATTCTGGGTCAATGGTGACATTGACTTGAGGGTGCAAATCAGAACTGTGTCAGAACATAAAAAAAATTTTGGGTTTTGTTTGTCTTTGCATTTCTATTCCAAATTCAGTTTCATATCTTCCAGAAACTGAGTGCAGACCCCCAAAAATAGTATTCTTCAGATCTGAAACATTCCAAGGTTAGTAATTTTCTCCTATCCATTTCAAATAAGGTTATCAATCTTTCAAAATCTATCACACATTCAAATCAATAAACGGGTATTTAAGATCTTCCTTTTTGCTCTTATTTCCAAATGATTGATTATGCATTGATCCTTCCTTTTGGGTTGATCAAATTGGATCCTTCATTTGTATATCTAAGGATAAAAGTAGAGCATCTTATTTACCCCTAAATTTCAAAACACATCCTTTAAATGTAAGATAAAATAATAACAAATTCAAAACATCATATTTTATATCTTACATTTTGGTGAACCCGTGATAGACAACTCTTTCTTTTTGGTGTTAGATTTACATTTTTTTAGATCTTGCATGCATATTAGATTAGCTTTATTTTATGTTCTTGCATTTACATTTTCAAAAATTAAAAATCAAAGTCTTGTGTTTCCTAAATTAGTTCATTTTCATTGCATTAGTGTATGAGCTTTACCACTTCTAGTCCTACTTATAGTATCCCGGTTAGAAGAAGTCATAGACTTATGGGTTCCTTTGATCCTGAGTCTTCCTCTCCTTTCCTTAGGATCCTAGATGAAAATTTGTTCATTCAAGATTCCAATCCTTCTATGGAGCATAACTCTTCTCACTCATCTCATGATGAGGATGATGCTTTAAGATTTCCTCCTAAACAAGTGCAAAAACTTTCAACCAAACCTGATAAAATGGGAAATTTGCTTATTCAAGAGAACCATAATCAACATTCCATCCAAGCTATAGAGGCTCTTAAGAAAGTCCTTCATGATAGTGATCAAGGTATTAATCTCTTGCATGGTATCACTCATATTGTGCATTTGAATGTTCAACCTTTAGCATAAGAGGCTTAAGATCTAGGATTCACTCCTCCTATCACTAGTGAGGGGCCTTCTTCTGTTCCTTTACCTAGCATTCCTACTTATACTCCTCCTTTGATAACTACATCTCTTCCAATTTCATCTATTCATGTGAGTGTTCCATTGGTATCTATACCTACCTCACAACCTTCATATCATAGTGTACCTTTTACTTATTCAAATCCCCTTCCAACTGTGGTTCCAAGTGTTCCACCAGTTGTGTCTTCCATTCCTACCACTTCCTACACTTTTCCTAGTATTCCTAATGTTTCTATGCCACCTATGTCTTCTAATGATTCCACAATTATTAGTTTGGTTCAAACTGTGTCATCTTTACAACAACAACTTGCATCCTTAAATCAATCCAAGTTTAGCATTCCTACATGTGACATGGGTAGTCCTTTATCCTTAGACATTATTCGTGCTACTATTCCTCAACAAGCCGATATGCCTCATCCTGAGAATTACAATGGTAAAGGTGGTCATGTTACTCATGTTAAAACATTTCAAATACTTTGTAGTGATTATGCTCATGACCATAGGATTTTAGCTAAGTTGTGTAGACACCCAAAAATGGACAGGCTTGCGACTTTACATTAAAAACACTAATTTTCATATATTAATTAATGGTTTTTAATCATTAATTAATCATCTATTTTCCTCTAAATTCATTTCCCAAATCATCTAATCAAATTCCCAAAATAAATTAAATAATTAATTTTATTTAATTAATTAACCTTAATTGATTAATTACCGTTAATTAATTAATTAAACTCAATTTCCCATAGTTTAAATTCAAATATTTAAACTTACTAATTAAATTCTTCCAATTAAATTAATTTCATTTGAATTAATTTAATTTTATTCAATAAAGCAATTCTAAATCAAAAAGAATTCAATTATCTCACATGTTGAAAACTTTAATTAAATAAATGAATTAAATATTCATTTATCTTCAAAGAGATAACTCCAATCAGATCACATGGGTTACTCCACCCATCTCTCTAGTCCACATGCGTAACTTCACCCACCTCTCCAGTCCACATGGGTGATTTCACCCACCTCTTCAATTCAAAAAGGTAATTCACAATTAGCTCTTCAATCAAACCAAACTTTGTCTCCTCTTTACAAATTGAAGAGGTGGAGTTTACTGATGGCTTCTCCAGTTCCCTTTGATCTCAACCGTTCATCTCTCTATCTCTGGGATTGATCTTAACCATTCATTTCACCCCCAATTCCTATATAATAAACCCTTCGTAACCATTTGAAGGATCTAGGATTTCAAGCTCTCATGCGCCATTACTATGTCAGTTTGGCTCTAGCATTCAAGCCATCTTGCAATCACACACACATTTCAATTAGCAAATTCTCGATGCTTCTCAAGTCATAGACATTGCCCACACCAATACTGAGCATCAAGAACAGCATTTCGAAAGGAGTAGAGAGAGACAATAGAATCTTCAAGCACTTTGAGGTTTGCATTCATTTGTTTTCCTTTCTATGCTTGTACATTTTATTGGTTACATTTCAAGTTAATCATTTTAGTAGTTCTTGTGTGCTTGATTTATATCATTTGTAAAACCTTTGCTACTAACCCTCACCTTTGGAAAGCTTGGGAACCACAAATCACGAAGGAGTACATTTTGGTGAATCCGACGTGAATCAAATAGCCTAATTATCTCTTTCAGACAATAAATAGAATTGATCAACCATAGTCGTATGGTCGCAAATCTAAAAATTTGTATTTTTTTTATATATGTGTTATTTCACGATTGCTGGTATTTTTCCGCACTTGACGAAATTGTGCCACAATCGACTGATTTAATACCACAATCGATTGTAGGTTTTCGCATTTATTTTCTGTCATCTTTTGGGTCTCTATCTTTTCTATAGTTTGCCGCAATTAATCCACTGGTATTGTAATCAAAAGAATTATATTGCAATTAACATATCCAGATTGCAATTGACCGATCCAAACTGCAATTGATTGTGCTTTACTGCAAGTGAAAGTGTTTTGCCACAATTGATATTTTTAGGCCGTAATTGCCTGTTAATTACCGCAATTTCCTGTGCATTACCACAATCACCTACAAAGTTTCTCATCAGGGCCAAAATTCTTTAACTTGCAATCTAAAAATCTTATACTTTCTTTATTTTTCTACAGGACCTTTGAGTTCCCACGAACAGCAAGGGTAAGTTGTTGGTGAGTATCATTCATTGTTTCAAAGTTACATATACTCTCATTTTGCAAAGATCCTTTTGATACTAACTTGTGTAAACAAAGAAAACTAAAAGGAATTCACTTGTTGATTTGGGTTTAAAAAGAACAGTGTTTGTCAAACATCACACATCTCACATTTCATATTTGGGCTTAAAATTGACGTGGGGACTAAAATTGAACAAGGGAAAAAATCTCTCAAATTGGTGCATTAAAATTGACAAAGCAATCAACACCTACTTTTGGGCTTAAAATTGAACATTGGTGCTTGTATGGTGGTGTATCTTAGTTCACATTTCAACTTTTGGAGCTTAATCGATTTACCTTATGTCTTGAGTTTTGGGTGCACTTGCACAAACTGTTAGGTTAGAAACCTTTATACTTTTCAAAAAGGCATGTCCGGGGAATGCACTTCTTCCTTGGAGAACAACCTTAAACTGGTAATCCTTTCAATCGGTATATAAACAAGGCACGAATCAAAGTTATATCTTATCTATCCAAGCTCGGATGAGGTGTGTTGGTGATAGTATGGATCGGGTGAATATCCCTAAGGAGCCAGCGTGATCAACTAGGCTCTTAAGTGAGTCACACACGTACAAACCAATTGGATACACACCACGGACCCTTACTACAACCTTGTTAATTAGATGCACACTCGATTTACCTCTAAATAGGTACCTTATTATAGTGCAAGGGGTTGCAGAATTTCCCCCCAAGATTCCCAACATATGTGTCCCACAGTATTTGTGTAGTGAAAGCGATCTTCACTCCACAGCAATAATACCTAGAAATAGAAAAAACATGGGCACCTATATCGTGGACCTTCGTGTCCTAGTAGTGTGACAATTGATGTGTGAGCTAACAGACATTCAAGCATTGGGCCTATAACATTGTATTCTGAAGCCATTTCACCTAGATTAATCTAATTGTTCATTATTGAGACCTTGTGATAACCTTGCAACTTGAAAAAGTTGTAGAACATACACATTATCAGTCTTCATTCTTCAAAATGCAGTGTCTGTTGTGCCTGTTCTTTGGTCAGTTTTTGAAAATGCAAAAAAAAACATCCAAACTGTCAAAATGAGTCAAACGTGTTAAAGTCTAGGGTTGTCAACATCAATTGTCTTTCAAATCAGAAGCATTGTTCCAAAAAAAATATCAAAATTGTCAAGAAATGATACCCATCTTTTAGTATTTTTGAGACTGTTCCTCTTTTACCACAATTGCTCACATTATGCCGCAATTGAAGGAAGTCTGCCATAGTTAACTTATTTATTTCCGCAATCATCTTGTTTATTACTGCAATCGGTGATAATGTACCGCCATCAACCATACACTTTTTTGCAATCAATGGAGTTTTTCCGCACTTGACCAGAGATATTTTACACCTGTTTTAACCTAAAAACCTTGAGAGAACTCTTCATTTGGTGTCCAAAACTAGTGTCTATCCCAGGAAAATGTGAAGAAAATTGTGTGAATCTCTAAACATTAAGGATCATCCCTTCTTTGAAAAGCATGATTATTGTCAAAAACATTGTTAGTTTGAAAGCTCAGACTCGAAATATCTTGATCTCATCATATCAAACATCATCATCCTTATCAAAGTGACTTTGTCCAAGGCAAAGGTCGGAAAATATTAGCTTTTTATACCATCACCACTTTTAGATCAAGATATATCAAAATCTATCCTTAGAATTACCCTTGTCCAAAACATAACTCAGACTTCCTTAGAAAGGATATTCTTCTTTGTTTTCTTTATATCACTTGTTTTAGTTAAAAAAATCTGGACCACACTATGTCTCAAACACCTCATGGAGGGACTTACACAAGGTATAAGGCTAGAACACAACCTAATGAGTCATATATCAATAGATTCCCTGCTTGGGAAACAGAGAAAGAGAAAGATCCTTTCATAAATACCAGTTCTACTCTGTTCCTTGAATAACCCTGTGGGGCAGCTCTTTTCCAAAATGTCACAGAAGAGGAACTAGAGGATATAGAGAAAGATGCTTATTCCACACAAGTAGTTAACGTTGTTGTAGAGAGGAATCTTGAATGCTTCTTAGCCATGCTGATAAAGAAGGGAGTCAAAATCCCTGTTGAATTCAGTGTATCAACCATATGGCCTGAAAACCCTCTCGCAGGTCAAAACACTACTCAGCCTCCTCAGATACTGCCTATTGTCTATCAAATCTTCCCACCATTGGTATTACCCACATTGACACAGACGATACCAAGTCAAACCAATGGCGTGAACCAAGCCAGCACATCTTCCACTCAAAGCTTGATAGGCTTGCAACTGAGTGCACCTATGGTTACTAGTATGCTCCCACCTTCGGTCACATGGTTGGGGAAATCAAGCTCTCAATCTATGCCTTCCATTACACCAAACATCAATTATTATGAAACTATGTCGTTGTTGTAGTCAACTCATACTAGTCTTGGGATCAACACCTCATGCCCATAGGGATCCATCTCTAAAGGTACAACTTACAGTCAATGCCCACCCAAGGCTACACCTTTTCCCATTCTGACATCAATCCAACCTCCACAATAATAACCCCAGCTTTAGTTGCCTCAAAACCAACCCCCACAACAGCAACCCCACCTTCAGTTGCCTCAAAACCAACCCTCGCAATAGAAACCCCAGCTTCAGTTGCCTCAATTCCAACCCCCACAATAGCAACCCCAGCTTTAGTTGCCTCAATTCCAACCTTAGCAACAGCAACCCCAGCTTCAGCCCCAACCTCAGCAGCACCAATATCAACCCCAGCAGTATTAACCCCAGTTTCAATCACAATAGAAAATGCATCAAAACCCACCATGGGCTACTCATGTGCCCCCATTTCCAAATCACTCGGTGGGAAATCAATATCAAGTCCCTAGGATGTAATCCTATGTTCCTACTCAAGGGACATAGAGGCGCAACCTCATACCCACTAAAGCATAGAGGAACTTCCTCACACACCAACCTCAATATCAAATGGACATGTTAATGCAACAAATACAAACCCTTCAAACCCAAATGATGGATATACAAAATTAGGGGCAAACTAAATCCTACACCGTAGAGGATTTATACCCGTACCCCTTTGACCATTCTCTCCACATGTCTTCATTCCCAAATCTCTTCTCGGTACCAAAATTTGACAAATATAGGGGCAATACCGACCCTATTAAACATATCTAAGAGTTTTTTGCTATTTGTGTCAAATTCACCCATGATGAAACATATTTAATGTGACTGTTCCCACAAAGCTTGGTCAGACCAGCAATGGAATGGTTCTCACATTTACCTTATGGCATTCATTCTTGGGGTGAACTGGCTGAAAAGTTCATAGCTCACTTCCATCATAACATAGAGTGCAAGGTCAGCATCAAGGACCTTTGCGATATCAAACAGAAGGATGGAGAGTCCTTTATGAGGTTCCTACAGAGATGGAGGAACACCACAAACTGCATAATGTATGATGTGCCCAAATACGACCTAATAGTCATGTTTTCTGACAATATAATTCTAGACATATCATTCACAACAAAATTATAGTTAGCTTCAAACTTCACACAACTCATGAAATGAGGATTTCATTGTGAGCAGAACTTAGTCAAATGAGGAATCCCTGCAGATCCAACACAAATGAATACAAACAAAAATGAAACAGACAAAGCTAAGTGGTGGAACAAAAGTAAAAATGTCACTAGAGACGGTGTCATTGATGTGAAGATAGTCAACTATGCACAACCTAAGGTGTCACTGAAAGGCGCACCTGTGGCCAACCAACAACCCACAAGGCCCACTCAACAAGCATACACCCAAAACCAACCTCCCCCTATACAAGCGGTCATTGTGTCAAATAGTCAACAAAAGAATCAACGTAGACCACAGGTTCAATTCCAGCAAGGAGATTTCATACCATTAGGAGAGCCAATAGAATCAGCTTTACACAAGTTGATACAATCAAACACTATCACTCTCCTCGAAATCAGGTACTTTGAATAGGATGCAAACAAACCAAGGTGGTATAATGACAAGGATTTCTACGAGTTTCATCAGGTGAAAGGGCACAAAACATGTAACTGTTACCGATTGAAACATACTATCCAAGACTTGATTGACACAAGGGCCATCGATGTGACAAATACCCAAACCAAAGGCACAACTTATCACACTATCTTCAATGATACCTTTCATGATCACAACAAGGGAAAAGCCTCCGGGTCTGGTGGACAGGAAAAACAATTAACTATACATATGCCAACAATGATAATGTTATCAATTGCCTCAATCCTTTAGATAGCCATGTGGCTACTATCACTATCAAATACCAAGGTAAAAAATGTGTTGTAACAACGTGTCACGCTAGAGTCATCTTGCAAGGAGTACCATCCTCATCTACTGTATCTTCCAATCCTAAAGCAAACTCAGATCCACAGCCAAGCATAATGGATCAACTAAAGTGCACACCTGCCCAGATCTCCATGTTTGACCCATTGCGTATATCTCCACAGCATAAACTAGCACTTGACCAACCCCTTCAGAATGCATCTATCCCATGGGACATAACACTCAAGAGCTTCCAAACAATGGTTAACCATATAGCTACTAAAAAACATGCCACATTCATAGACTGTGATGTGCCGCCACATAAACCCTTGCATAATGATCCTTTGCACTTATTTATCCAGGTCCACAAAAGTGCTATCCATAGGGTCCTTGTTGATGGTGGAGATGGGTTAAACATATGTACTCTAAAGTTAATCAATCAACTCGATTATTCAGAATCAAGCATTGATGTCACAAGGAGGATAAATATTAGAGCTTATGATGAAGAGGAAAGGTCCTCTAAAGGTATTATCATTCTACCTGTCTGTATCAGTCCAGTGGTCAAAAACACTCCCTTCCACATCCTAAACCTTGAGTTGGATACAACATGCTACTAGGGAGACCCTAGATACATGAAATGCAAGCCATGCCTTTGATGTACCATCAATGTATCAAGTTCCCACACCAGGGAGAGGGAATCATCATAGAGGGAGATCCCAATCCTTTTCAATACTCTAATGCGGTCCAAATTAGCACTGATAACCAGGTACCCTCAAACAAAGATGCCAGCATCCCATCCTCTTTAGATTCAAATCCTAAGGATGTCACACGGACAGCAAGAAAGATATCCATTAACCAAAATGCAAGTATTCCCTCCTCTTCAGATTCAACTCCTAAGGATGTTGCACGAAAAGTGGGCAAAATGTTAATCACTGACAAAGGTTGTGGTGAGTATAGATATGAAGAGGCTTTCACCATCATGCACATGCCTTAGAGCCTGAGAACTTATGGCATGTTGCAACCTATTATTATAAAAGAAACTCTATATCCTATTGTATTCAGATGTCCGCCCACAATCTTTGTCCGATGGGGAGACATAGCAGAAGAAAATCCATTTGAACAAGATATCAGTACATGGTTATACCAAGACCCACAAGAGATAATCTGACAAACCCTACCCCTGTCAAACTAAGGTAATGGTTATACAATGTTACAAATATTTGGGTATGATGGTACAACCAGCCTGGGGGAAAGACAATAAGGCATAATGGAATTGTCTCTCTCACCAACCTAGAGAAACAAGAGAGGGTTGGGCTATGGGAAACAAAGAGTCAGTCATGTGATCCAAGACATCCAATTTGATCAGGAACAAATAGTAGAGATGCACCGGGGGCACAACACAGAACATGTCTTGTTAAGCAACATATTAGCATAGCTTTTGCCTACTGAAGAGGGAACCACACAAACCCAAATAGACCTCCACATAGCAATTGATGATAACGAAGGAAGTGAGACATCTGATGAGTGCTCTATTGAGACAAACTCCCATGAGTATGAGTGGAGATCCCTTCATGACTTTGAACCCTCGATCCCCGATTATTCCACTCGGTCAGACACTATCATTAACCTAGAAGACTTATTTGACCAACTGTCCATTGCCGAACAACCTTGCATAGATAAGCATGTCATTTATCAAACCTTAAGTGGTGCATCCACATCACAATCTAGTTTTGTAGGAACAATATCTGTAGTCCCTTTCATTCAACTAGAGTCAAATAACCATGAAAGTATTTGTCTTGTACACCTAGAGCTAATAGAGTGGGATCAACAAGGACCCCCTGATTTAGATGTCTTCAAGAATGATGAGGCTATTGCTGATTTCATGGGACTTAGGGAAGGCATTCCATCAGGAGATCACAAGGAAGGCTTCTCCATTGACCTTGATAGATCAGCATATTTCAGGGAGGCAACTCCTCTTTCCAGTCCACAAATGAAAAAAGAACAAAAAAAATGATAAAAAGCTAAAACAAGACGTATCTTCTAGTGAAAACCTCCCCAAGGCGCTAGAAGATGCAAAGAAGGAACTCCTCCCCTTGACAGAGGAAAAATTGGCATTACTAGCAAAAGAAATAGAGGAATTCAATTTGGGAGATGACAAGAACCCAAAGAACATATACTTGGAAAAATCACTCACCCCTGAGGAGAGAGAATAGTTTATCAGCTTCTTTAAAGAAAGGATGATCAACTTCACATGGTCATACTCAGATATGCCAAGATTAGATCCAGAACTCATGCTACATCATCTCCCGTTGCTACCCAATGCCAAACCTATCAAGAAGAAGCTAAGAAAGATGCATCCCCATGTTGCGTTGTTAGTGCAGGCAGAATTGAAGAAGCTCCTGGATGCTAAGTTCATAAGAGCTATACCATACACAGACTGGATATCTAACTTGGTACCAGTTACAAATCATAGTGGTCAAATACAGATTTGCATAGACTTCAGAGACCTCAACATGGCTTGTCCCAAGGATGATTTTCCTTTACCTAACATTGACATGATAGTGGATCTAACTGCTGGACATCAAATGCTATCACTCATGGATGGATTTTCAAGGTATAATTAGATAAGGATTGCACCAAAAGACCAACATAAAATAGCTTTCACATGTCCTTGAGGCACTTACTATTGGAATGTCATGCCATTTGGTCTCAAAAATGCGGGTGCAACATATCAAAGGGCTATGACAACTATATTTCATGATCTCATCCACAAAACAATGGAAGACTATGTGGACGATATACTAGCCAAGTCAATGCTCTACAAGGATCATCTTCAAGGTCCGTCTAAACCCAAAGAAATGTGCATTTGGTGTCATGGCAGGAAAGCTACTGGGGTTCATAGTGTCACATAGAGTCATCGAAGTAGACCCAGAGAAAGTCAAAGAAATATTGGACATGTGTCCACCATCGAACCTAAGGTAACTAAGAGGGTTACAAGGAAGGCTCCAATCAATCAGGCACTTCATAGCTTAGCTAGCAGACAAGTGCCACCCATTCCAACATCTACTGCACAATGATGTCAAATTCATATGGACTAAGCAATGTGAACAAGCATTCCATATATTCAAAGACTACCTCCTGAAGTCTCCTATATTGGTGCTACCATTCCAAGGTAGACCATTACTTTTGTATATCTCAGCAACAGAATCAACACTAGGTGTACTCTTGGCACAACATGATGATGTAGGTAAAGAAAGGGTCATCTACTATCTAAGAAGAAAATTGGTTGGATATGAGCTCAAGTATATGCCAATTGAAAAGTTATGCCTTGAAGTTATCTTCACTTCCCAGAAGCTGAGACATTATATGTTGAGTCACCAAACAAAGTTGATCGCACATATTGATCCTTTAAAGTACCTCCTAAGCAAAGCAGCACTCACCGGATGACTTGCAAAGTGGGTAATGATCTTAAGTGAGTTTGACATTGAGTACATAGATAGAAAGGCCATCAAAGGGCAAGTGATCACAGATCAACTAGCAGAGGCATCCATTCAGGACCATCAGCCTATTATTTCTGACTTTAGTGACGAATCTATTATGACACTACAACCAGCGACCGAGGTATGGAAACTCTATTTTGATGGGTCATGCATGAACCATGGTGTGGGGGCAGGGATAGTTCTTATCACTCCAGATTATGATACAATTCCAAAGTCTTTCAGACTTAACTTCCCATGCACAAACAACATAGCAGAATATGAAGCACTGGTCATTGGTTTAAAGATAGCAATTCAATGGAGAATCAAGAACCTTAAAGTCTTTGGAGATTCGCAGCTGGTCATCAGTCAAGTCAACAATGATTATAAGACCAAAGATGAGAAGCTAATACCATACAGAGCATAGATGGAAACACTATGCACCAAGTTCCATTACATCTTCTTCAAGCAAGTCCCATGAGCAAAGAATAAAGCTACATATGTGATGGCTACCATAGCATGATTGATTGATATGCCAAGTAATGAAACAAGATTCCAATTTCTAGTAGAGCAACTATTGGTGCCATCACATCAAGTATGCATCACAGAATCAGCATGTGTCCTTGTTGGTCCTGAAAACCCATGGTACCAAGATGTCTATAACTACCTCCAAAATAGTGTCTTACCTCCCAACTTGTCTAGAAACCAAAGAAAGTCCCTCATCCACCAAGCCTCTAGGTATACCATCCTCTCAACTACTTTATATAGATGAATTCTAGATGGAATGCTACTACGATGTCTCACTTCCATAGAATCCCAGAGAGCTCTGTACGAGGTACATGAAGGAATTTGTGGAACCCACAGAGGTGGAAAAAACTTAGCTAAGAAGATCACTCGTATGAGATACTATTGGCCCACAATAGAGAAAGATGCACACAAACATGTACAAAGGTGTAGATAGTGTCACATTCATGGATACCTCATCCATGCACCAGCCCGAGAACTAAATCCTATCACATCACCATTGCCATTTTCCATGTGGGGATTTGACCTAGTGGGAAAAATTACACCTTCTTCAGCAAATGGACACAAAAACATCATAGCAGCAATAGATCACTTCACCAAGTGGGTGGAAGCAATTCGTCTCACTTACATAACTGGAAATCAAATAGCAATGTTCATACTTAACCACATTATATGTCGATACGGGATCCCTCAAACTATCCTAATAGATCATGGTACACCTTTCCAAAACAAGGATGTTGAAGAGCTATGTGAACATTTCCATATCAAGAAAGGGTTCTCCTCATTTTATTATCCTCAATGGAATGGCCAAGCTGAAGCTACAAATAAGGCAATCTTTAAAATCTTGAAGAAAATAGTAAATGAATTAGGGTGAGACTGGCATTTACAGCTTAGTCCTGCATTGTGGGCATACAGAACTAGTGTGAGAACACCTATAGGAGCCACTCCTTTCTCCCTAGTCTATGGATTAGAGGCGGTATTACCCCTCGAAGTAGAAATCTCATCCCTAAGGATATCTTTGAAGAACCTGATTATAGATGAAGACTACAGGGTAGCAAGGCTCAGTGAACTGGAGTTACTAGATGAAAGAAGATAGCATGCCCTCAACCACTTACAAGGCTATCAGAATCACCTTAGAAGAAACTATCACAAGAAGGTGAAGCCATGAACATTTGAGGTAGGAGACCTTTTCATCATGGAAAATCAAAAGAACCAAGAAGAAAGAGTCAAACCTGGAAATTTTAAGCCTAACTGGCTAGGCCAATTTGTCATTATCAGCTCTACCCAAAGTGGGGCATTCATACTAGTGACACCAGAAGGAGATCAGCTCCCTAGATACATCAATAGCATGCACCTCAAGAGGTTTTACCCTTGAGGACTCTATGGTTAAGGCACCTATCTACATACCCAAAAAAATAAAAATAAAAGCAAAAAAGTAAAGAGAAACAAAATCACTCTCTTAGTGAAAACCTAGCAAACAGGCACTATTGAGTAGGTACCTTGGTGAAAACCTGGCAAATAGGCGCCAAGTGTTCAAATCCAGCTTCACCATCAATGAACTCCAAAGCTTGAGAGCACTTCAAATGTAGACTGACTACCCAAGCAATATCCAGAAGCACATTCCCCTTTGAGCACCAAGCACTTATCCATGGTTAGTACAGGTCCACTAGATTAGGAGGCGATTCTAAATGTCCTGAAAAAAATCCAAAAAATCAGAAAACTCATCAAAATCCTTAAAAAATCAAATGTTCTGAGAAAATCAATCTTCATCAAAAACATTCAAAAATTGCAAAATCCCAAGCAATAAAACCCACTCGGTTATCAAGAGAGAAAAGGGCGATCATGCCCAATCAATCAATGTAACAATCATGAGCTTTGCAAATCAGCATTGGGCTCATCTGAAATAGCTTTATCAATCTATCAAATCAATCAACAAGCAACTGGTGACCAAGCCAATCTATCAATTGTCATAGTCAGGAGCTTTGCGAATTAGCATTGGGCCCATCTGACACAACTTGATCAGCTGCCAAAATGAACACAATCAATCAATCAAATCATATCGATCCTCTTACATAGTGATGGATACGCTCAAACCAGACAAGTCAGTCTTATATGAGTAGTCTATTATTGAAACTAGACACACTCAAGCAATCAAACCAATCAAGCCTATCAAAGATTCAAGCCAATCAAGAGAATCCAACTGCATCGAGGAACCATCCAAAAATGTTGACTAGGTCAGTCAGTCGGTCAGATGTCATTCTATATTTTGTGGTTATGTTCTTACAATACTCCAAGATCCACCATGTGAGGAGAGTAGCTATGATAGATCATGACATATTTTCTTTGATTGTTGTCTGTTGAATGTTCACTTTGATTTTAGGGCCATGATGATTTAGGATAAATGTGGTAGGCGCTATCACTTATCTGGTAGCTACACAGTTCAATGATCTGAGCTTAACCCTGGGAAAGAATTAGACATTCCTTCTCTTTTATTTGCTTGTTTGGTTTATAGAATCAAGAGCTCATGGTGCTATTTAGATGGACTCTGAGTATGTTGGAGTTCTATCTTGGTTTCTATGGTCTTTTCCTTTATGTTGCAATCAAGAGCTCATGATTCTATCCAGATGGACTATAGGGGCATAGGAGTTCTATCTTGTTTGCTTTGGCTTTCCCTTTTTTTTGGAATCAAGAGCTCACGGTGTTATCTAGATGGACTCTGGGTGCATAGGAGTTCTATCTTGGTTTCTTTACTTTAGTTAATTCAAAGGACAAAGTGGTATCCAAATGGTCAATATCTGGGTGTTTTTGGCTCTCTTTCTTTTCAAACAAGGAACATAGTTGAACCCATATGGTCAATATTTGGGTGCACTAGGTTCTAGTTATATTCAATCTCTCTACTCCTTCCGCTATCAAGAGGTTGTGGTAGTATCTAGGTGGTATGTGATCTGGATACATTGGACTCTCTTTGGAATTTTAGAAAATACAAAAAAAGATGCAATGATGACAAATATTGGAAACAAGGGCAACGAATTGGGACACTCATCCTTTATATCAATTCATATCTATCAGAAAAGAAAAAAAAAACCTTTCTATCAACCATTCTATTAGATCAATCTCAGAGAACATCTATCCAAACTAACTTCTTTCTAATTAACACATGCATTACTCAGATATTTTGTGTATAATAGATTGCATTCATTCCATTTAAGTGCATTAGAAAATGAAAAAAACATAGTAGTTGCATACATGGTAAATCATAAATCACATGCATCCAGAAACATCTCATATAAACATGCATCTCATATACACCATCCTGCATAAGCATGTCAGTATCATAGGAAAGTAAATCATCCATCTACAATTTGGCATCATAAGAATCATACTGCATATGCATCTCATCATCTAAAACCACATCATATAAAATCATACATATAGCAAGTAAACCAATGCACATCATATCAAATCACTAGCAGCATCTCATATCAATCAAAAATATCTAAGTACAATGAATAGTCACAAATATGACAAAGAAAGGTAATCAACATATATATCAATAAATATCAGTGTGTCGAGATACAAAAATGGATACTACTCAGAGTATATCAAATGAACATCACTACAAAAATGGTACATGATACATAATAGGATCAACATGTGTTGCCCCCACCCTCACCAGGAGGTGAACGAGGGGGTGGAATATTAGTAGTTGGTCTCTATGATTAACTAGGAGCTCTAACACTGCTACTCTATGATCTATGAGCTCTGCTAGATCTCTGAGAGGTTGTGTAACTAGGTACTCTCTGCTCTACAAGAACTGCACCCTCAAAGTGGTGCCTCTAGTACTCAATCTCTCATTGTGCATCATGACCAAACCTATAGTATCATTTCATAACATTATAGTGAGATGCATCATGTACACTATCAATGAATGACCAAACCTTTGATTGAGCCTGTCGCTCTCTAGCCTTGGCCGTTGTAACCTGAGCCTCCAATGTTATAGCATGGGCATCAGTAGAAGCAATCCTGGCCTGAAGATCCTGTACCTGCTATGTGATCCGCTCCAACTCTGAGGGATCAACCTCCATACCTCCCATGGCCACATCCATATCTCCCTCCTCATCCCTGTCCCCCAATCCATCACCATCACTCTCTGAACTCTCCCCTGTACTGCTGCTAGTACTACCACTACCAGTCAAGGAGCTCATACCTGCACTCTACTCATATAAAGCCTCCACATCTATGTCTCCAATCTCCACATCTACATCCTTAATCACCACCCTGTCCTCCTCTCTTGGAGCCAAAATATTACTAGTCCATTAACATACTCTCTGCACAAACTGAGGTGCCTCCTCCTCTATCACCTCCTCATCCTATAAAATAGTGCTCAACCCTACTCTCAGAGTACTAGTCTGACTACCACTTCGAACACCTCTAGTCCTCACTGCACCACTAGCACCCCCAAGACCAGGATCATCTCCTCCATTATCTCCCCTCCCCCATCCTCCATCTCTCCCCCCATCCCTACCTCCATCACAACCCCCAAATCTACCTCCCCTGCCTCATCATACCTGACGATGCCTCCGCATGAGTGTCCCAGCAACAGGATGAGAGACATCTGTGAGTGCAACTAGTCGAGTCTAGGCCCAATGTGCATCATACTAGGGAGTAGTGCCTACAAAGAGATGAGATTAAAATATTAGTACCACATCAGATAAAAAGACACATCACATAGAGAAGATAGATAATAAGAGCAGTAAAGAAACCAAGCAAAAGATGCGATGAAGAAAACAAACCTACATCAACAGTGGTTGATCGCCATGTCCATGCCATGGGAAGTAACCTTGCAAACTCAGTACAGATAGCATCAAGTGATACAACACCACCCCAAATAGAAGAATCCCTTGACCTATGAGAAAAGTAAGCATAAGAGTCAAACACATCCTTCCTCTCACCAAACTGACACAACACCCTGTCGGTGTTGTAAAAGTCAATCATGTGCACATGATGAGTCACACAACCAATAAGATATCTCTGCCGCCAGCAGAAGGGAAGATGGATGTCCTCTCCATCCAAGATAGGGCAATCTCTATAAGGCCTCTATATGAAGTATGGAATCATATCTAGTTGCTGCTGCCAATACGTCAAATGCCCCATGTGATTCTGAATAATAGCTCCATCATACATGTAAACATATGGCATGTCTACAGGAAGAGAACGAGTACCAACAGGATGGCATACAACAATATGCTCCCATGTCCATATCTGCAAGAGGGTAGTACCACAACCAAGTGACTTACCATTAAGGTAAGCTACCTAGAACATATGAAAGTGCATGTGTGCCAACATGCATGGCCCCCATGCATGCACAGTCTGATCTCAAACCATACTTTTCAAAATGGAACCAAAGCTGATAGAAAATCTACGTTGGCGATGATCAGGGCATAAGATGCCACATATCAAACTACCTAGCAAAGTACTCAACCTATCAAGGCCCAAACCAAATCAGGACCATGGAATATCATACACATTGGACAAACCAAGATGATCTCGAGGCAATCCAGACAGCTCAGTCAAAGCAACGATGCTAGGTCGGGTAGCATACTCTACAAGTGCACCCTGGATCGGCAACTGAAGGATGCAGTACACATCCTCCCAGGTAACTGTAAACTCTCTAGTGGGTAACCAAAAAGTGCATGTCTCAGAATTCCATCGCTCTACAAGAGTTGAGATCAGACCCCTTTTGGTCATGATCTCTAGCATGTAAAAAATCTAGTACAAACCTAAGGCCCTAAGTACTGACCTATCATCCTCCGAGAGCTGGAACTTGTAAACTAGCCCCACCGATCTCGACTCTCGATAGCACAGAATTTGCCTGTTGAACTGCACACAGAAATAAATCAGAAAAATATCAGTATCAGTCATCTAGGAAAGTATCAGAACCAAGAATATACAGATATCAGACAAAGAAATCAGGTAAACAGTTACAAAAATGCAATTACGGTAATAAAACCTAGAAATGCGGTACACTTATGTGATTGCAAAATAGATCATTCAAATGCATAACACAAATAGAAATTGTAGAAATAAGACAAGGCAACTATGGCACTTTTATCATTTGCGGTACTAAACTAGCAATTGCGGCAAAACCACAGACAATTGCGGCACCTTATTCAAAAATTTAGAAAACTACAAATTTTCTAAGTAATAAATGAAAGCATTAATGACATGAAAAACAAGAGCACCCATTGGACATCCTACACCAGCTGGTATTTGATACGTCCAGACTCAGTCGGAGATATGTGTGACTCCCGGTAAGCCAGCCATCACAAGAAAACAGGAGGAAAAGGATAGAAAACTAAAGACTTACTCACCAGGAAATCAAGAGCTCCAAGAAGGCAATGTGAAAAATGAATGGCTCTCTTGACTATTTATAGGGGTCCCCACAAACCCTAATTTCACAAGGAGGTCTGATTTTTCTTCCGGGTCCCCAGAAACTTCCACACTCAATATCAGGGGCAATATAAGGCATTTTTCAAATCAGTCAGCTACCCAAATTCAAAAATTACAATTTCAACAAATTAACACTCATGTTGAGACTTTTTGCTCAAATTTGTTGAGGGGGCATAAATACACCTACTATCGTTGGGGCAAGCTAGGGTAGAATCAAAATCAAAGAATTTTTGACACACTACAACAAGTCACATCACATCAAAGAGGGGAAAATGTAGACACCTGAAAATGGACAAGCTTGCGAGTTTACATTAAAAAAACTAATTTTCATCTATTAATTAATGGTTTTTAATCATTAATTAATCATCTATTTTCCTCTAAATTCATTCCCCAAAACATCTAATCAAATTCCCAAAATAAATTAAATAATTAATTTTATTAAATTAATTAACCTTAATTGATTAATTACCATTAATTAATTAATTAAAATCAATTTCCTATAGTTTAAATTCAAATATTTAAACTTACTAATTAAATTCTTCCAATTAAATTAATTTCATTTGAATTAATTTAATTTCATTCAATAAAGCAATTCTAAATCAAAAAGAATTCAATTATGTCACATGTTGAAAACTTTAATTAAATAAATGAATTAAATATTTATTTATCTTCAAAGAGATAACTCCAATTAGATCACATGGGTTACTCTGCCCATCTCTCCAATCCACATGGATAACTTCACCCACCTCTCCAGTTCACATGGGTAATTTCACCCACCTCTTCAGTTCAAAAAGGTAACTCACAATTAGCTCTTCAGTCAACCAAACTCTATCTCCTCTTTACAAATTGAAGAGGTGGAGTTTACTGATGGCTTCTCCAGTTCTCTTTGATCTCGACCATTCATCTCCCTATCTCTGGGATTGATCTCAACCATTCATTTCATCCCCAATTCCTATATAATAAACCCTTCATAACCATTTGAAGGATCCATGATTTCAAGCTCTTGTGTGCCATTACTATGTCAGTTTGGTTCTAGCATTCAAGCCATCTTGTGATCACACACACATTTCAACTAGCAAATTCTTGACGCTTCTCAAGTCATAGACGCTGCCCACACCAATACTGAGCATCAAGAACAGCATTTTGGAAGGAGTAGAGAGAGACAATAGAAGCTTCAAGCACTTCAGGGTTTGCATTCATTTGTTTTCCTTTCTTGTGCTTGTACATTTTATTGGTTACATTTCAAGTTATTCATTTTAGTAGTTCTTGTGTGCTTGATTTATATCATTTGTAATTTTCATGATAAGTCTTTGCAATGGTATTGTTATTTACCTCCTTATTCTATTGATTCTTTTCCTAAACTTTCTAATACCTTCATTCAACAATTCTTAAAATAATAGTGGTCCGCAAGTTTCCTTAACTAATTTAATACATTGTAAACAAAACATTAAGGACAAATTGACTGATTTTATTGGTAGATTTAAGCATTTGTATGCTCATATTTCTTATCATGTTCTAGATATTGATATTCAGCATATGTTTATTTCAAATTTATAAAAGGATATTAGAGATAAGATTCTGCTTACTGAATTTACCTCTTTTCAACAACTTTGTGCAGCACTTCATCATTATCAATTACAAGTGAGTCAATTTGAGAGTAACACTCCAATGGCTACTGTTCTAGTTGATAAGAGTGACACTGCTCCTAAACCTAATAAGTTTCAGAAACCTAACAACTATATCAAGATTAACAAACAGATGAATGCAGTTGCTGATCAAGTTGGTGTTGCATCCCACAATGTCACTTCTGCATCCACTACTTTTTGTATGAATCGTACGTTTACTCCTCTCTGAATATTTACATTCTATTATGAGTAGGTTTTTAAGTGCTAATATGATTACCTTGCCTCCTATTCGACCTCTCCTTCCTACTATAATAGCTTCAAAATCCTTTGATTCTAAAGTTTTTTTCCAATACCATTGCCATAATGGCCATGATACTAAAAATGGTTATTCTCTAATGCATAAAGTTCAAGACTTAATTGATTCTAATGCTCTATCTGTTGATAATTTTAATGGCAACGGGAACAAATTTGTCTCTCCTGCTAATCAAAACCTTCAAATCTATACGAATCCTTTACCTACACATGATACTAATACCATCGCTCAACCATCTTCTGTGGATATTGTTTATGATTTGAAGATGGATGATCTTAATCACATTGTTAATCATGTGGAGTGCATTGATTCATCTCAACCTACTATTAAAGATCCTTTGCCTCCACCTCAACTTCAAGTTCCACCTAAACCTCAAAAACAAACTAAGGATAAACGACCTTGGGAACTTTCAATTACCTTTGATGATTCTAAGACTATTAAGGCTCCTAATGGTCCCCTTTATATTTATGCTAGGATTGCTAAGATACCTACACGTGGTTGTCTTGTTGATCCCACATCTTTAATAAATTTCATTACTGAGGAAAATGTTTTTATGGAAAACCTACAATGTGACTGTTATGATCTATCGGATGCATGGATCCAAACTTGCAATGGTTTTCTCTATCCTTCACTTGGCTATTAACTTGCCTATTGAACTCTGTGGTAAGGTTGTAGATACTACCTTCATTTTCATTCCTACTTCTGATCAATTTCAAGTCAAATTTGGTTTGCCTTGGATAACTTCTATGCATGCTATTGCTTCTCCTATTCATAAATGTCTTAAGTTCATTCATAATGGAGAAGTAAAAATGATTAATCATAGTTTGTATCAACCTTCTAGGCCTAGAGATTGTGCTACTCTTGATTTATTTTGGCCTTCATTACCTAATTCATGTCCTCCTCTCCCTAAAAACCTTTTTCATTCATATCAAGCCTATAAACATCACAAGATTGTTGAGTTAAGCATGCCTCAGATAGATCTTAACCATGGTATTTTGCCCACTCCTTCTATACCTCCTTTATATATTACTATTATCTCTATTACCAAACTTCCCAGTGTCACTTCTCATCCTACTTTGAATCCTACCAACCCTCCTACAGAACCTGTGAAGGAACCAGTTGTTATTCCTCCTAGTTCTCAACATGTGTCAAACAAAGAAAAATGTAACAAATCTTCTAATGAACATTGTAAGAAGTGTAGAGCTAATGCTAGGGCCCATGCTTCTGTTCTACGAAATTCTTTACCTTCTTTTGATCAACCTATGTCTGATGTGTTGGAATAAGTTAATATTCATAATGATGTTAAGATGAATGATTATGATGATCCTATTTGCATCTTAGATCCAATTTTAATTAATCTTGATGAGGAGGATACCCTTGATGATCCTATTGATCTTAATGATGACTATGAGACCATCAATCTTGATACTGATTTACCTTATATGCTTTCAACTCAATTTGTAATTACACCTAGTATCGAGCAATGTGATTCTCAAGAGGATCCTTGTTTGGAACTGGCTATTATTTCTACTGTATTGGATATAGTCCCTCTTGCGAGTTTCCCACCTTCCCTAAATGATATAAACCGAGATGGGGAGAGTAGGCGATGCGCCTGATTGGCTTATCCTTCATGGTAGCCCTTTTTTTGTTTGCATGCTATATTGTGCTTCTCCCATAATGTGTTTTTTAAATGTTTATTAGACTCTTTTATATGACCCTTGTCACTTTTTTGGTGCAAGGTGATAAAGGAATCAAACATGTTGTATAATTCCTCTGTATGTATCTTTACTCTTCTATATGTTGTTTTCATGTTATGTTGTACTTTTTCTATTATTCATAAATGTTTTCCTTGTGTAGTCCGCTTGGATCTGCGACATGGTCGCACTGATTCTTTTTGGTCTCCATGTTGTGGTCCGAAAAGACTCTTCTTCGTAACTCTTGAGTTTTCTTTCCTCCATTGTGATTGTAGTTCTACTTTCTATGGGGAATGATGTCAAATCATTTGTAATAATATCATATCTATATATACATGTTATCTTATGATCATACTGACCCCACAGTAGGTAGATCCCTTCTGTGTTCTTTGTATGTTTATATGATATTTCCCTTGATTTTCCTTCATTTGGGGGCATCTCATAGTGGGAACGTAATCAGTAGCATTTTTTATGTTTCTGTCAAAGCCATTGCTCCTGTTAAAGTGTTAGCAATGACTTTAATGTGGGGGCATACGCTCTACTCACTTTTTACACACGCACATTCAAAGTACTTTCAAAACTTAAAAAATTTTCCCTTTATGGATTAAAGACTAATCCTTAAATCATGGATATTTTACTTTATAGGATCTCTTGATCCCTCCAGTTTAAATTTACACAGATCTCTTGATCCCTCCAATTTCAATTTATAATGTTTTGATCCCTTAAGGTTAGAAGGTGTCCTTAAGAATGGATCTCTCTGATGGGTTGAATAGTGAGTAGCCACATTCACTAGGCGATTCAACTCCATCTTTCCAGTTACAATTTTTTCTTGTGTGGTTCATAATGGGACATAAGTTCTCATTGGGTGAGGTAATCACACCCTCTCTCTCTTTCTCCTTAACTAGTGATGTCCCTCTTATCATGATCTTAGGGTTGATAAAGACTTAATTCCCTTGGGGGCTTGAGGTTTCCTTTGTTCCTTTTGATTTCAATAATATTATTTGTTCTTTATGATCTCCTTTACCAAGAGTTTGCATCAAGTCCATACTCTTGCAAAAGGGGGGCTAAATATATAGTCATAAAATGGAAGCACTCCCATTGTTTACTATTTTAGTCTTCCGAGTAAGTGTTTTGGTGTCATGTCAAGCACCTTGAATGGGTTCTTGACTTGGATCTTGCTTTATCCCCTTGTTCTGCCCCATTTCCACTTTTCCCAGCCTATTTCTGACACCCCAGACTGAAAAACTAGGACTTTGACCTCAAGTTCAAGGTTGAAATTTTTGGGTCAAGGTCAACCTTTCTAGTTCAAGGTCAACCTCAACTTTAACCTAGGTCACAATCAAACTTTTTCAGGCCCGAGGTTCAAATTCTAGAATTTTTGGGTTTCTGGGTGTCGGTCTTTGGAAAAAGTTAATCCTTGCTTCTGTGTCGATTGTTTCAGTCTTCGGAACAAAAAATCATAATTATATTTAATATAGGTCCTCTTCTAGGGATATGTTTCTAATTGGAATTTAATTCTCCTATGTAGGCCTCTCTAGAAGATTGTACGCTAGTTTCATATAAAAGGAAGCTTTCTCCTCTCATTTTCTCTAACAATCTAAGACTTAACAATCATCATCAAGCATAATCGCAAGAATTCAAAGACTTAAAGAGTGAGATCCAAAGGTGAAGAAGAAATATTTCAAGCAAGCCAAGTATCCATTGAAGCATTCATCCATTCTCAAGAACTTCTTTTATCAAGGAGATCCATTGGTGGCCATTGAAGGATTCAAGCTCCATGCAGCCCTCTTGTTGAAGATTTCTCCATCCACATTCCTCCAAGCCTCTTTTTATTCAAAACCCCATTCAAGAGTGGTGTTGAAGATCTAAAAGCAATTGATTGAAGACATCCTACATTCTAAATTATACATCCTTTTTGGTGCATACATACTTGTGTATTCACGGATTCAAATTCATCACAAGGACTTCTACAAGCAAGGTGAATTTGTTCATTTACTTTGTTTTACTTATGCAATTTCAATTACAATTTTAGGTTAATTCAAAAATTGGGGTTTGACCAAGGAAAACCTGTCTCCCCTAACAAACAATCCATTTTTCTTGAAGGTACAAGTTCAAAATAGTAGATTGGAGTGCAGATTCGGATGCCCTTTTCAGAAAAATTTCAGGATCTGAAAATAGATTTCTTGTCGGAGACTTTTTAGGTCGATTCTGTCCTAGGTCAAAATCAGAAATTCTAGGTCAATGGTGACATTGACTTGAGGGTGTAAATCAGAATTATGTCAGAATAGAAAAATATTTATGGGTTTTGTTCGTCTCTGTGTTTCTATTCCAAATCTAGTTTTAGATTTTCTAGAAACTGAGTGTAGACCCCTGAAAATAGAATTCTTTAGATATGCAACATTTCAAGGTTAGTAATTTTATCCTATCCATTTCAAATAAGGTTATCAATCTTTCTAAATTTATCACACATTCAAATCAATAAATGGGTATTTAAGATCTTCCTCTTTGCTCTTATTTCCAAATGATTGATTTATTTATGCATTGATCCTTCCTTTTGGGTTAATCAATTTGGATCCTTCATTTGTATATCTAAGGATAAAAGGAGAGCATCTCATTTACCCCCTCCATTTCAAAACACATCCTTTAAATGTAAGATAACATAATATCATATTCAAATGTAATATTTTATATCTTATAGATAGTACATTAGATCTTCTATCCTTGGGATGGGGAATCTATACCTAATGGTTATTCTATTTATGGCCCTGGAATCAATGCACGACCTCCAAGTACCTCCCTTCTTAGGGGCTAAGACAATAGGAATAGCACATGGACTAATACTTCTCCTAATCATACCTTGGTCTATAAGCTCTTGGATTTGTTTGGAAATCTCCTCATTTTGTTGAGGTGTCATTTTGTAAGCAGTTTTATTAGGAAGTGTGGATCCTAGGACAAAATATATTTGATGGCTAGTGACTCTTTTATGGGGTAGGGTAGATGACTTTCCATCAGTTACTATGTCTTGTAACTGCTTCAACATCTCTTGGATCTCTATATAAAACTTTGTCTTATTCTCTGTCTTCACTTCTTTGGGCTTCAAAACTAGTGCATACCCTACTTTCTAGATGTCTCTTCTTGGACATAACTTATCCTTATTTCACTTCCTTGTGAAGTAGACCCCTTGTCTGGACATCTATAAGTTGGATTTCCTAACTAGTTTTAGTGGTATCATTTCATGGTTTGAAAGTATGATCCTCTTCCTTGGCCACTATTTATTCCTCTTCCACTATTGCTTTAACCTCTACCCATGTTATAACCTCCTCTGCTTGAACTTCCTTCATGTTTCTCTATCAAATTTGTCTCACCTTGTTTCTTTGGTTCTGTACTCCTACCTTCAAAACCTCCTCTATGGCCTCTGTCATCTCTTCCTCTTCCTCTTCCTCTTCCTCTTCCTCTTCCTCTATTATTTTTTGAGTCTTGCTTCTTCTTTAATTTGTCTTCCACTTTGATAGATAATTGGTGACATCTTTGCACTATGGTAGGATTCAAGAGGCTAAGATCATCTTTAATATTCCACCTCAAGCCATTCAAATGCTTAGCTGCCTTCACACTCTCATCTTCAAAAACTCTAGACCTCATGCACAATCTTTGGAACTCCTCTGTATAGGATTTGACATCTAACTCTTTTTGTTTAATACTTTGTCTTTTCTTGTGCGATTGGATTTCATAATCCTCTTGTATGTATGCTTCTCTAACCTTTTCCACCATAGCTTTCCATGTAGCTATTTGTCTCTTTCCATATTTTTCCCTCTCATCTTGAATGAACTTCCACCAGGTGAGGGAAGATCCCCTAAGTCTTGATTTTTCCACTTTCACCTTTTGGGATTCACTTTTTCCATCACACTCAAAGTGATTTTCATGTCCCTCAATCTAATCCATCACCACCTCGAGTTCCATTTTCCCACTAAATAAAGGTATCCCTTATAAATATTTCTCACTTAGGGCTTTCAATGTTTTAAGAAATGGTTCTTCAATTAGGACAGGGTCTAGTTCAGGGACCTCATCCTCTAGGTCCACTCTTTCATTCTTTCCTTCCACCTTATCCTTTACTTCTTCAATATTTTCATCTACCTGATCTAGCTTGTGCTCCAATTGTACTAATATTTCCCTGAGAAATATGTTCTCCTCTTCTTTCTCATCCAATTCTTAGCTAACTCTACATTATTCACTATGGTCAATTCTCCAACTGACTCTTCTGGTTGTAACATCAACCCACAAGCCTAATCTTATAGGCTCTGATACTAATCTGATAGATACTAACTAGCTTGCTTGAACTTGCTTGATTAGGAATCTTTGAGTTCCTAATCCTTCCAAGACCCTAACTCTAACTCCTAGGATCTCCCAAGTCCTCTTCAATATATTTTTAGGACTTCTTCAATTCCCCCTCTCAAGGTGACAAACTTTAGTGCTTCACTAGGGTATCTATCTTCATGCAATGATCAATTTCTCAACTCCTTTGGCTTCCATCCAATAGCTCTTTCTTTCTTAATTGATTTTCTAAGTGTTTGCATGAGTTTGATTGTCTTATACCATCCTTTTAAACTTCTACTTGTTCCCTTTTTCTTAGGGCATCAAGGTATTTTTCATTAATTTCAAGACTTTGGTTCCAATTGTCTATTAGGCCTATTAGGTCTATTAGGCCTATTAGGTCTATTAGGCCTAATTTTCTTTTTTTGAGCCTTTATTGGAAAATGTATTCAAACAAACCTCTGAACAGATGTAGGATTATGACATCCTATATGGATTTCTCTAATATTTTCTATGTCTACCTTTCCCAACTTATCTGTACAGGTGATTCCTATAATCAAGGGCTTTTAGGGCTATTTGAGACTCCAAGAACTAGTCGATGGTTTTAAGCTTCAAAATGTCATCAAATGGATTGACCAAGTGCCAATCCTCCTTCAAGGTCTCTATAAAACTCCAAAGACTCCTTCCAACTACTTTGATTCAACTCCACACTTGAACTCCTGCATTCAAACACTCTTTTTCAATTGCAAGCTCCTAGTCGGGTTTCACTGGACTCGCATAGAGATTTCTTGAAAAATTATAAAATATAACTTACATGCCTCCACCAAACATATGTACATTTTAAATAGGCTCCCCTAAGATTTCCTAAGGGCCTATTATGATTCCAAAGTAGGGATTCATGTGGGATCCATTTCTTTACACCATAGTCCTTGTCAGGCCAATGACTGGCTAGATTACAAAACTATTTACAAACCTAATAAAATTTAGTGAAAGAAACTTCTAACCTATGAAAAATGAAATAAAAAAATCCTAATTACAATAATTACACACAAAGAGACTAGATTCAATCCATTAAACGCAACTTGTATTGAAAATGGTTCAAACTGTTCAGAAAACCAGAAATATAGTGCAAAATAAACTAACTTCAAAAACTTTTAAATTTCTCCAACCTTAGGATTTGGGCACCTTAGGGATTATATAACCCCTCCTCATAGTTTCATGTGGTTGGGATATCAACAATGCCCTAAAACTTCCATTTTGTCTTGATTAGGACAGTGTTGTCCTGCAATTTTGACTCTAATCAAGTCTAATGACCTTAAAACTTCATGAAATGGTGGATTAACATTATAGAATCCATTTTAGACTTATTTCCACTCTTTTCTAACCTAGTTAGGTCTTTTGAGCCAAATTTCACTACCAAGCCTAAAAATAGACTTAAACACAAAACAACTACTCTATGACCAAAACACTTATAGATTAGATTAAGTCTAGCCTAGAACTTCTAGACACACACTCTATATTCTCCTAGATTAATAAAAATATCCCCAACTTGGATAGGTTCAGTACAAGCCAAAATTGGATAGGACCTTGATTTTAAGTCCTAGGTGCTCCTACACCATCATATCGGAGATTAACATCAGCATCATCATATCAAGATTCACATTGGAGCATCATCATTAGTATCACATCAAATCAATATCAGACATCAAATATTAGATATTATTTGAACCAGTGTGCTTTGCACATTGATTCAAAGAGGAGCATTTATAGACACACTAAATTAGTCAACCAAAGTCAAAGTGGTCAAATCAAGTCAAAATCATGGATTAATTAACAAAATTATTAATTAATTAAATACAAGCCAAAAGGGGGTTAATTAAACTATGAAATTAATTTAATCAATTAATTATATAATTCAATTAAATAAATCAAATCCAACCCATCGAATTCCCCTACATGACTAATTTAATTAATTGTTTGAATTAATTCTTAATTTCAACGAAGGGGACAAAGAATCAATTAGCTAATGAGAAGAGGGGATTGAGAGAACATGGATCACTCCAAGGCTTTGCTATCTTAACCACTCATTTAGCATTTTATATCCTCACCACTCATTTTTTCATCTTGTTCCCCTATTCAAAACTCACCACTCAACCTTAACCTCAACCCTAATTTGACCATGGTTAATAAAACTCACCCCCCCTACCCTTGGGAATTCCTCTAAATATGAGGATTTTATTAGTTTAAACTTACCAATTCACATTTAGAGTAAGAATCGATATTTAATTTCATATTGAATTGCGCATTTAGCATTAAAGCATTCTTGATTAGTATCATCATAATGGAAAATTCATCCATGTTTACATAGATTTTGAGCATAGAATAGGGAAATTAATCTTAATTTTCATACATTTTCATCTTAGATCCATCTTTTGCATCATACAAAGCATAATTCTCATTCTAGGGGTTGTCACTTTAGGATGCTTTACAGTTGAAAGCATTTGTTTAGTCCTTCTAGCTAGAGATCCATGAGACGCTCTTAATTTTCTTTATCTTTCAAAAATGATTAACCTAGTTAGATCTTTCAAATTTGATTAAAAATTATGTTAAACTAATGTTTCATGCAGGTTTTTCAATTGCATGTTTACAGACTACAGTATGTAGTAAGAATGATTTTCCTTGAAATAGAGTTCTCTCTACTCAAATGATATACCTTATAACCCAAAACCATAGATGTAAAAATAATATCTAGTTGTTGAATGTTTTTAATAGTCATAGCACACGTATCTCATTGAGAATCGGTCAACTTAGTCTCTAAGTCCTTCTTAATTGATTTCAGGGTAGGTACCTCACCGTTAGCACTAAAACCAATCACTACTCCAATACTTGGTGATTTTTTAGGGTTTTTCTAACCAATAGAACTGACCATGAATTCTGCTAAGTAAAAACAAAATCCATTATGGCTCTTCAAAAGTTAGAAAACTCATAACCTAAGTTATCTTCTTTGTTTCCAAAATTATATATTCATTATTTAACTGATAATTCATAGATAATTCCTTGTATATCTTGTGAATTTCATGATACCATAGGTTTTCAAGATTGCAATATATATGCGCCCTCATATCCTCAACATGCAAGATATCATATGGAGCCACAGAAAAAAGAACCATCTGGTTCATCCATGAGGGATTTATAGGGATGATTTTTAAATTTAGTCCTGAGTCGATCCTTAATATCCATAATCTTTGGTTCATCCATGATTCAAAATCCAAAATACCAAGTCACGCAATGATAAATACCTTTCCACACTATAATCAATGATTTGCAGTTAAATATTTGAAAAATGCCTTTGATCTCTGCTCAATCACCTTAAAATTCTCCACAAGCACTATCTCCAGGTAGCAAGGTGTATAATAAAGTATCAAAATACCTTTTTGAACCTTTGCATACCAAAAAGTGAAGTATAATTAATGTATCGTACATTAGCTTCAAATTGCATTCAAACTATAACTTGCAAATCCATCTGTGATCCTCCAAAACATGTTAACATCCTTTTAGAAATTATTTCATTATGTTCTAAACTCAATTTTGCATCTGAATACATCCATTGCATTCATCATTCCATTTGATTCAGGGGTCAAACAAAGATTTTTCATGAAAAACTCCCCCTAGGTATTATGAGATAATTCAATTTCCTAATGAATTTTCCACACTAGGAGTAGGTGTAGACCCTCCAATATCATTAGTGCTCTATTTTCTCATCCATGTCTTACTCATTTTCTTCCTAACTTCTTCAACATCAATCTTTTGTTTTCCTTTATCATTGTTCTGTACATTATTCCTCTCTACTGAACCTCTCATATCCATGTTTGCATTATTTAATATATAGAACTTAGAAATGTGGCATGAATTGTTGCATTTGAAACATATCACATTATAATTCCCATACCTTAAGTTTGTTTGATTTTTCCTCAATCTGCATTTTTTTCCATGTGTCCAAAGTTGTTACATTTGTAGCATGTTATGTTTCCTTTGCTCATAGAATTTTTCACCTTAGATATGCATTAATTTGATTTGTGTGCATACTGATAGCATGTGAAACAATATCTTGAAAAAGATGTGGCATTAATTCTCTGTTTGCATTGTGCTTCTCTATGACAAATTTTTTGTACATACAAAGCACTTGCCACTAAAATTTTATGCATTAGGTTGGCTTATAGGTTTTTCATTTTTATTTTCTGATAGAAAATTGTCCTAACCAGATCTAGAGTTTTCTCCCTTCTCATAACCAATTCCTTGTGTATCTTCTTTCGACCTTTGACTCTCAAGTTGTGAATCAAGCTTCGCTAAACTAGTATTGAATTTATCAGTTAACAATTTCTGGTTTTGATTGTGTTGTGAATTTTTAGCATCAAAATCACAACACAATCAAAACCAGAAATTGTTAACTGATATTTTCATGGATTGTGGAAATCTCTTCTCTCTAGTATTGAATTTTTCTTTGAACACATAGGCAGTAGCTAGCTCATTCCTTAGACTTTCATTTTCCCTTTCAAGATCTTCAATCATTTTCCTAAGTTCATCATCACGATGTTTGTATTTTTGAATAATATAATTTGCATGCTTCTTCCTCCCATCTATTTCCTCTTTAGTATCCTCACCCTAATTTCTATTTCATGATTAACCTTTTCACATTCTTGTCTTCCTCTTCAAGGATTACTCAAGATTTTCCTTATATTTTGAAATGTGCTCACATTCATCATATTTCTCCTTCAAGGCTTGTGAATCATCATTTATTTCCTTATATTTTAATTGTTCAACAAGATCTTTCCTTTCCCCATAGATTTGTTCAACCAGTCCTTCAATTTTTTAATGTAACTTTCAGCATATTTAAGTTTCCTTTTCAAATCCAAGACTTCTTCTTTAGAATCATCAAGATCTTCTAGTGCAACAAAGAGTTGCTTCTGAACTGAACTCGTGTTGTCTTCCATAGAGATCTTCCTCAAGTGGTTCGGCTTCCTTCGAGGCACCAAGCTCTGATACCAATTGTTGGTATTAAGGAACACTGAGAGGGGTGGTGACTCAGTGTTCTATTATTTTTAACTTTGATGATCAGATTCCTTAACCATAAACCAAATACAATGAAGAATAGTAAATTGAAATATAAAGCATATATCCTCAACATTATAACACCATTACTTTTTGCATAGAAATCAGGTTAAGGGAAAAACCATGGTGGGGATGGAACCCACAATATTTATTCTGCAAAATGAATAACTCTATTAAAGGTTTGAGTACAATAAGGGGGATGCACGTGCATTTAGGCACACTACCTAGAGTTCACTGGTCAAATTAAAAAGTGGGAAAACTTATTTCCTTACAAAATATATATGAAATATAATCCAAAAGATGAGCTTAAATATAACATCAAATACATCAAATAAGTTACATGTAGGTGCAGTATATAAATTATCGCTCAATCCTCCACATAACCTTTGCATTTAGGTCCTTCACATATCCAACATATCTATCAATCATAATAATATCATATCTTCCCATTGCACTATTGGAATTAATGGGAAGTGTGTACTGTGAGGGGAGGGGTGAATCAGTACCTCTAAAACTTTTGTATCTTTTAACCTTTATCCTTTAAGTTATCAAATTTTTATCCAACCATCTGTTCTATATTATCTTGATGTAAGATATATCAATTCATAAACTTAACCATACATGTGAACATTCATAGAAACATTCATGAAAGTAATTGACACATAACACAAGATATGATATCGTAGAAAACTCTTGTTAGGAAGTAAAAACTACGGTGGGGATGGCACCCACAAATTCTTCACTATCTGCAGATTGGAAGGGGTCGGTTAAGGCTTACAATTTGATCACTTCTAATGATCTACCCTATTAAGAGTATCAGTGGAAACCTATTAAATTCTACTTGGTTAAGATCTTTAGCAACACTATTGAGTGTGCACTAGGTTAAGATATTTATAGTTGGACTGTTAAATCCACCTTCCTTGAAAGGATTTTTACACTTTGCTTCACTTGTTAGAATGAGAGAAAATTACAATTTGACCTGGTGTATGCAATCTCCTATTTATAATTACAGATCCATTTAAGATTACATGAATAATTATATCACCTAATGTGATTGAATAATACCTCTGATGCTCAGTAGCCTCTGTTCTTGGTTCTTGATAACCAAATTTACCTTTTGTTGTTCTGGTTCTTGAAACTTTCAATATGATCCATAGATGTTCTTGTATGCTTCATTCATCCTCTCATCCATTCTCACATCACATAATAATGAATGATTGCATCATCTATTTATAAGATAGATTGACCTAATCAAGTTTCATGTAAAATAATATTAACTCTAAGATCACAGGTTTACAACTTTACCTTGATCTCCTAGTCTATGTGTTTTCAATTAGTTAAACTGATTAAAGCACTTAAATTCATTTTTATTGTCCCTAAATAAATGTTTTTAAAAACAAATCAAGACTCTATAAATAGAACATGATTGTTTTATCTGACGTGGAAGTCAGATCAAATTTTTGCAGGCTGCAGCTGACTTTCAGTTTTTGTCGGTCGGTTACGCTCTGAAGTCAGTTAGACTAATTCTCGGTGTTCCTTCTTAAACTATCTCTTGGGTTCCTCTTTGACTGTTCTCTCAGTTTGCACTGTGACCTTCTTTTCAGGTTCCACTTTTGGGTTCCTCTTTATCCTTTCCACTTTGCAATTTCAGTTTAAACACAAAATTGTGTCGTCGATTTTCTTTATACTTAGCAATTTTTGGTGATCTCTGATATCTGCATTTTTGGTTTTCTCTTTGTCTTGTCTTTCGGTGTATGCTTACCAAAAGTGTTCTTTGCATACTAATGGAAAAATAATGTCATCAATCTCGCCCTTTGACATTGGTATAAAAAATTGATATGTGCAAAATACTAATAAAATGTTAAGTATGTACAACATATATAATCCTTAGTAATTTCATGACTCCCCCTATGCATATGTTGGTATATCATTATTTTCCCCTTATGGATAAGTATTTCCTATCTATACATATCATGATTTTCCACCTTTTTTGATATTAAGGGCAAAGGTGTATACCTTATAGTTTATCAAAAATGTGAGAATGTGAAGACTTCATGTTTTCCATCATCTTCTCTCATTGGTCCTTCAGATTATCTAGAGCCATGTTCTCAAGTGTGATCCTTGAGTGCATATCGTAGATGTTGTCTGCTACAGACATCTTGAGGGTCACTATCAGTTTTCTTGCTGAACTGATATGTTGTTGAAGCAGTGTGAGATTTGGTAGAAGCTGAGCTTGGAGCTCAGTGACTTCTTCCCTGAATTATATTTCTGCTTCCCACGGTTCTTGCCTTAACCTTTTTATTTCAATAATTTTCTCATAATGCAACTTTATTGTATTGTCCTCGGTGGTTAAGCCTTTAGCACTTGTAGCTAGATCAGAATCTAACTTTTCTATCTTATCACTATAATATTTAGTGAATTTATCAATTTTGCTCAATTGTTGGATCAAGGAAATAGCTTCAACAATTATTGGATCTAATTCACTTATGAATTCTGAAAGATTTACCTTGTTTACTACCACTTCTTGGCTAATTTTCTCAACAAACTTGTGCTGATATTTCTGTTCTATTCTCTCTTCAATTGTCTTCTCTGCATCAATGTTCTGCATTGTAATGGCTTTGGTGAGAGTGGCTAGTTGATCAAGAATTGATTTAGTCTGATCAACATCAACATCGGGTATAATCTGATGCAAGATGTCCCTATTTATTTCTAGTATCATGGAGTCTCGATGTTGTTTCCTCAGTTTCTCTTGTAATTCCTTCCTCTGGCGTATTTCACTATATTCTTTCAGTGCTTCATAGTCAAGTATAATTGGGTCACATTTGGGTATCTCTATGATTTCATCTAGAGTGACTTCCAACTTGTTCTTTTTGGATTTCTTCTTCTTCATTTGAGTTTCACTTGAGTGTAGAACCATAGCTAATTTCTTGGCTTTGTCTGCGGTGCTGGATGAAGTTACTTGTGGTTTCCTCATCAACCTTTACATTATCGGTAGCAACTTTTTTGGTTTCCTCAGGAGTACCATCTTTAGGTTTTTCTCCTTCATCGGTGTCCTTATGTACTTCATCATCCTTTTTATGTGCATCCTTCTCGGTTGTGTCTCCATCTATTTGCGTTGATTCTCCTTCTGTAACCTTTTTAGTTTCGGTTATAATATGAGTGTCTCTGATGACATTTTGTTCATTGGTGTTGTCTTTCTTTCCTTCATCCCCTGCATCCTCGGGAATGCTTGAATCTTTGTCAAGTGACTTGTCTATTTCTTAAAGTATATTGATGGCTTGCATCAATATTGGCATGTTGCTTGAAATATTCACCTGTGAAGTGTCAAATGTTGTGTCCTACTTGTCAGTCTTTTCCTTTGTAACAGTGACATCTTCATCCTTTTGTATTTCTTCTTTTGGGTCATCAGTTATGTCAATGACTGTGTTATCCACAATGTTGTCCTTAGTGGTGTCTGGCCATGTTTTATCTGCAACATCCACATTCTTGTTGCCAGTTATGTCCATTTATTCTTTATCTAACTCAACTAATGTGTCATCTTCTACATATTTGATTATTATTATTTTTTGAGTTTCTTGATTATCATCTTGTTGTTGTTGTCCTTTTTCAAGGCTTGCTTCCTCAATATGTCTATTGAGTATTTTACTCCAAGTTTTGTGACTGTCTTTTTTAAGCTCTATAAGCCTCCCTTCAAGAAATTTGTAGGCTCTCAACTTGGGTGAGAACTCCTTTTTATGGTTCTCCATTATCTCATCAATTTATTCCCTCTTGGATTCAGGAGGCATAAGAGAAATAAGTACTCTTTCTCTTATCTCCTTCTCATTCTTTAATGCAAATGACCATCTGGCATATAATTTGTCCATGAGTTCCTTTGGTACCATTTAACCTTTGAATTGTAGTGGTACGTACTTGAATTTGTACATCTTTGCAATGATGGCATCTTCAACTTTGTTTCGATCTTCTGGACCCATTTTTAGCCATCTTCTTATCTTAGAATCTATAATAGATCCTAAATTTTCAATAGATTTACATACCTCATCAATGCTTTCTGGAACCTTAATCTTTTCTGCTTGTACACCTTCATCTTATTTGGTGTCCTCATTATCTTCTCTGGTTCTAATGAGCTTCCTTCTCTTTGTTGGCCCTCTTTTCTATGTAGTCGGTTTCCTCTTGTAGGTTCTTACCTGTCCTTTCTTCAAGGGTGAAGGACTTGAGTCCTTCACTATTTGGCTTCGTTTCCTAGAAGAAGTTGTGGTTCTTGGCTTCTTTTCAAGTGTTGGCAATGGATTATCTAACTCTGTAGACTCACAGTCACTTGCTTACTTAGCCTCACTGATGGGTGACTGTCCTTCAGTTTCTTCCTTTTGTTCAGTTTCCTATTCAGTAACCGATAGTTTTTTCTTTATATTCTTGACCATTTTATCTTTCTTCTTGTCAATTTGCTTCACAACCAATCTGATTTTTATTCTTGCTTTTGCCTCTTCATAAGTTCCAAACTTTGGTTTTTTCTTGTCTAATGGTTCATTTATCAATGCATTGATTGCATTGGATGCTTAATCAATATTTACCTCATATTCCAAAGGTTGTAACCATGTTGTCCTTGGTATAGCAGGTTTGATGTATGTGTGGTCGGTGTCAACCATAAAAAATATATCATTCTTGAATTTCTCTATAAGTTGCTCAGGGATCCTAACCCTTTTTTGGATTTAGTCCTTGAATCCTGTAAAGTACTCATCCATGAATGTTTCAAAGTTGTCTCCCAATGATGTTATGTATTCACTGATCTACATGGTGACCGGTTTTGTGGTATCCCATTCTACATCTCCTACTGATGGAAATGATTCTTGGAAGTAAAATAAAATGTACATGATAAGTGATCTAAACTTACATGTATTTGTCTTAGCATTTATTATTGTCCTCAAGTTTTCTCCTAGTTGGTTAGTAGAAGTTCTGATAGATGCAACTAAGTACCTTTCTTTACAATCTTATATGTTGTATCTACTGCACTAGAGGATATGTTGTTCATCCTACTGGCTTGGAAGAATTTATAACCTAGAACACATGCTCTGAATTTTAGTTCTTCATTGGTTATGGTGGATACCTTCAGTCCTCTGCCATCACACTTGGCTCTTGAGTTCTTCTCAATCTCAGCCTTGGGTGGGTGTTTTAATGCCTTTACCTTCTTAGTTACAGGGTAATCGGTGACTACATGGATAACATCTCAGGTTATCATCTTAGGCTCATCTATCCCTAGCTTGTGATTGTGCATTCGGCTCAGTACTAACCGAATTCACTCAGTTTTGAATACCTTCAGGATAAATAGGGCATTTGTGAGCCCTTTCAACTGTATGTGTTTGTGTTCATCTTTTATGGATCCATCTTCATTACATAGCTTCTTGTAACCTTGTTCCACCTCTAAATCACTAATTTCTGCAATCTTGCAGTGGATGTAAGCTCGCACATCTTTGATGAGAAAACCCTAGCTAGTTATTCGCGAGAATGCTCCAGCATTATCGGGTTGTGATGCAATCTCAAGAAAAATCTTGTAGTCAGGTTCCTCACAAGTAGAGTTCTTGATAAGTTTTACCCTATCCTCTTTGATGTTCTTCATTTTGGTGGTTCTTGAGGTCGTAGCCATTGTTTTAGATATTTAGGGATTTCTAAAAAATGTGTAAAATAGAGTTCTTAGTTGTCGTAGGAACTTACTATTTACACCTGTAGTGATCACAAATCTGTTGGATTACTCTGGGTTGAGTTGAAGTCACTCTATGATGCTTTTTCTTTATGCTCAAATTTTGCTCTCGTCACTCTGCTTTGGTCATGGTGAAGAATGAAACCATTCCATCACCCTTTTATAGACATTTGACCTAAAAAGTGAGTCATTAATGCTCAACCACTCCTTGGTATGTGAAGATGAAGTTCATCGGTTAAAACATTAACTTCTCTCTTCGGTGACAATGCGATGTTTCAGGGTGGTCGTCTAAACTCTTTGCTTTTACCGACAGGTTTTGGTGTTTTGCAAAAACATCTTGTCCAACTTGCTTGATTACCGATGAGTCTTGGTTTACACTGGAAACTTTTCTTTTACATGTTAACCAACGCTTCTTGGTAAGTGTAGGTAGATTTAGCTTTGAGCGGATACCGATGGATTTCGGTATGTATTGCCCGATAGAATAGTTATCACAGATTTTAACAAGTAATATCGTGATACATCTTTACTTATGCTAATTTGGAATTTTATCAACATATTATGGAACTGATGTAAAATAATACATAATGTAATGCAGTTCCATACTTACTTGTTCTTCTTAGGTGGGGGCGGTGATGTCACCAGATCAATTGGATGGGTTGTCACCATTTGCATTGCTTGGTCCAGCTTCATCATTGTTTGAATCTTTTCTCCATATTTTGTCTCTCATTTTCTGGATGTCTTCAATGGTATTTCCATTGGGATATGTGCTAGTCTCTATCATTCGGTCTCTGTAATCTTTCTTGAGATGACCAACTTTATGACAGTGTAAGCATGTCATTTCGGGGTTTGTCCATCCTCTACACTTTCTTGTCCACTATCTCATATAGTTTACAGAAATGTTACCAAATCTTCCATTTGTTGTACAATTTTTCCATGTGTTTTAATCCCATACATACTGGTTACCGACTCTTTTCGGTTGATAGGGAGTTTCTTGACCTTTAGGCTTCCATGCTTGCTTTTTCTTTTTCTAACATTCAACAGTTGTGTGCCCATTCATTTTGCATGTAGGAGAATATTTTTCCATGTAGGTTTCCTTCTTTGGTTGTTTCATCTTAGACTTTCATTCATATGCTTTATGTCCTTTCTTGTTACATTTATAACAAAATCTTATGAATGAGGATGTGGATTTAGCAATACCTTTCATTTTGCCTCTGCATACATTTGATGTGTGACCTTTCTTTCCACAGTGATTGCATGTCAGGTTTCTTGGTCTCAGATTTGCATAGACATTATTTGGATCAGCTTGATTGGGTGATTCTCCATTCTCGATAAAGCCTAGACTGGTGTTGTTGTTGACTCTTTGTTGTCCTTCAAGAAAATCATCCATTATTTTATTGCTTTCTTCAGCTTTCTTGATAATTTCATTATGTTGCTGCTGAATTCTTATTTCATGTTTCAACTTTTTATTCTCTTCTCTTAGCTCACTGATAGATTCTATTCTTTTAATGAGTTCAACATTCATTTTGTTTGCCTCTTGAATCATAAGAATAATCTGATTTGTAATCTAATGATGATTCTCTTTAAGTCTTTGTATTTCAGACTCTTTCTCTTGTAGTTTTTCAGTAATCTTCCTTCTATCATCAATAGCTAGTGTTCTTTCTTGTTCATCTTGTCTAGCATTGTTCATGACATCAATCATTCTTACCATCTATGTCTCTTGACCGATTTGCAGAGATTTCACTTGTCCAGCCATATGTTGATTGATTTCAGTTAGGCTTGTGATGCTTTCTTCTGATGTGTCTGATGCTTTGCTTGTATTTGATCCTGAAGACTCAAATAAATCTGGTATCTCTTCCTCATGATAATCTACTTCATTACAGTGAGTTTCCATAATCTTTCTTTCATCTAACAGTTGTCTCATATTGATTCTAGCTTCTTTATACTGCTCATAGAATATCTGAATTTCTAGCTTCTTATTCTCAATACTTTTGTCAAGTATGTACTTCTCCATTGTATGATCTTTTCTCTTAAGCCTTTAATATTTCCAGATAAGAGACTTAGCTCTGATACCAATTGTTGGAATTAATGGGAAGTGTGTAATGAGAGGGGAGGGGTGAATCAGTACCTCTAAAACTTTTGTATCTTTTAACCTTTATCCTTTAAGTTATCAAATGTTTATCCAACCATCTCTTCTATACTATCTTAATGTAAGATATATCAATTCATAAAGTTAACCATACATTTGAACATTCATGAAATTAATTGACGCATAACACAAGATATGATATTGCAGAAAACTCCTGTTAGGAAGTAAAAACTGCGGTGGGGATGGCACCCACAAATTCTTCACTATCTGCAGATTGGAAGGGGTCGGTCAAGGCTTACAATTTGATCACTTCTTATGATCTACCATGTTAATATTATCTGTGGAGACCCATTAAATTCTACTCGGTTTAGAGCTTTAGCAACACTGTTGAGTGTGCACTCAGTTAAGAGATTTATAGTTGGACTGTTAAATCCACCTTCCTTGAAAGGATTTTTACACTTTGCTTCACTTGTTAGAATGAGAGAAAATTACAATTTGACCTGGTGTATGCAATCTCCTATTTCTTATTACATATCCATTTAAGATTACATGAATAATTATATCACCTAATGTGATTGAATAATACCTCTAATGCTCAGTAGCCTCTATTCTTGGTTCTTGATAACCAAATTTACCTTTTGTTGTTCTGGTTCTTGAAACTTTCAATCAGATCCATAGATGTTCTCATATGCTTCATTCATCCTCTCATCCATTCTCACATCACATAATAATGAATGATTGCATCATCTATTTATAAGATAGATTTACCTAATCAAGTTTCACGTAAAACAATATTAACTCTAAGATCACAGGTTTACAACTTTACCTTGATCTCCTAGTCTATGTGTTTTAAATCAGTTAAACTGATTAAAGCACTTACATTCATGTTTCTTGTCCCTAAAGAAATGGTCTTAAAAATAAATCAAGACTCTATAACATGACTGTTTTATCTGACGTGGAAGTCAGATCCACTTTTTACAGGTTGCAACTGACTTTCATTTTTTGTAGGTCAGTTATGCTATGAAGTCAGTTAGACTGATTCTCAGTGCTCCTACTTAAACTGTCTCTCAGGTTCCTCTTTGACTATTCTCTCAGTTTACACTATGACCTACTTGTCAGGTTCCACTTTTGGGTTCCTCTTTATCCTTTCCACTTTACAATTTTGGTTTACACACAAAATTGTGTCATCGATTTTCTTTGTACTGAGCAGTTTTTGGTGATCTCTGATATCTGCATTTTCGGTTTTCTCTTTGTCTTGTCTTTCAGTGTATGCTTACCGAAAGTAATCTTTGCATACTAATGGAAAAATAATGTCATCACACACACATAAATAAACATTAAAAATTTAATTTTATATACCTTTTATCAAAAATAATTCCTTCACTATTCGGCCTCAAGAATAAAATAGATAACATGTAGAGTGTTGGCCAATTCTTAAATTACAAAGTCATCTTAACCTTGAAAAATGGAATAGATGTCTTCTACCATGTCGTATCTACCAACACAAACTCAAAAATAATTAATTCAATCAAAACCCTAGATCAAAATATGCATATTGGTGAGACAACAAATCAATCTCATTGAAATCCATTATTGATGACAAAAGAAGAATGATCTTTTCGGCAAGACCCAAAGAAGTCTTGCCAAAAACATTGTATATTGAAGAAACCATGACCTCTATTAGCAATACCTTAATCTTGTTGTGCCAAATTTTTATGGGGACCAAAATGGTCAACAATTTTCCCATTTTCCATCCAATCCCATAATTCATTTCCTCACCTAGGACTCATGCATTCATTTTTAGATTTTAGGATTTGTCTTAATCTCCTAGAAACCTGCAATTTTTTCCCCTTCTCCTTTTCACCTTCCCCGACATCCTGGTAAAATTTGAGCTCATTTCACCTTGAACAAGTCAACTTGTTGACTTGTCCCTGGGTACAAGTTGACCTATCAACTTGTACCTGGTTTTTCAAGCGAAGATTTGGCCCAGACCCCAATGTCAAGGTTTTCCTTTGAGGTTTATATATTTGGTCATCCTAGACTTAATATGAGCCAAAAAATGAGTATAAAATTAGGTCATATTCCCTCATTTTGAGAACCATCTAGCTATATATTATCAATCCACTATTATACAATCAATCCCTCTACAAGAAAGCAATCAAAAAAAGCAAGTGCAAGAAAGAATTCATTAGTGAAGGTGTCCATTATCAAGAATTCAATTCAATCAAACATTCAAGTGCAAGGAATCCATCAACTATTCAATTATTCATTCATATCATGCAATCAAGGTGTTTCCTTCCATAGATCTATCTTATGTTCCCCATTGGAGGCCAAGCAAAGGAGTGTGTTATCAAAGAAGGAGATCATCCATCAAGTCTTATTATTTTCTCTCTTCCCCAATCAAACATTGTGGCAAATTACAACATCTAATACATGAGGTTTGTCTTGCATAATTTCCTTTTGGTTTTTTTGTTGAGTAATAGCTATTGCATCAACATACTTGATCACATTTAAAGAACTAATTGCATCTATATGGTATGATATACTTCATTTTCTAGATCTAGCCTCTACTGCATGATAGCATGCTTTTCCTTTATTTCATTTCATTTCAAAGTTGACTCCTATTCAGGGGTTTGACTGAAGCAAACTCCTACACTCAAACTTCTTCCCCATCATTTCTCTATGTAGGAACAGGTGGTGGAGTTATAGATCTATATATGGAAGGTACAGGGATAGTTGTAGGTCCATGGAAAATTCCATCATATTCAAAGTTGTCGGGAACAAGTCAACTGCTTGACTTGTCCCTAGAAAATAGACTTGTCCTTGTACGTTTTGGCTGAAAATTATATAGTAGAGAGTTACAGGTCTCAGTTTCTCATATCTGGAGTTACATCACATTATGACATTCGGGTGATCGTCAAATCCAACTTCAAAATACCATTTCCTATATTCCACTTCCAGGTGTACTTTCTCTTTTTTTTCTTCCTTTCACTTACTTTCATAGATTAGATTTACTTTGCTACATATCATTCATTTTCTATAAGGAATTCAAATACCTCCTTGAACAAAGATCTTGCATTAGCATCCATACATCCCCTTGGTTGTGCTTATTAGATTCATTTAAGGGTGATTTTGTATTCCAATGTATATTATAGGATTTGGTGAGTGATCTGCCTCTTATCATTGCTCGCCTTTTTCTATTATATAGATCCAAAAACACATATGATCACATGATAATAATAAAATCAACATCTATCTAGTTTCATCATTACATTACAAATGAGCATTGATACATGTTTGCATTACAATTTTCAATCATCTCCTTGAGGAGAATACAACATTAAAACAATACATATGAATAATGATACAAAGCATAATACAAATGATAGTAATAAACATTTGGCCAAATGAAACGGGATTCTACAGAGAAGATACAAGTCCATCCTGTAAGATCGTGAACAAAAATTTGAAGAAACTCAATGGAGAAGAAAGAACACTTCCACCCGACCACGTGGAACCCCGATGCCCATCCCTCTTTTCTAGGAGATAGACACAAGGCCCCATGCCACACAAGCAAGGCTACAAGTAAAGGAACAATAAAAATAAGGAATATTGTGAAGGATACTCTAGAACATACAACAGGGATATAGAGGTGAACCACAAGTCTAAATGGAGGGGAATATAAGTAACATGTAGGAGAGTCTCATCACATAGCTCCCCACTATCTTGGTTTACCCTGGTAGTCTCTCTGGACCCCGGCCCCCAAGTGAGAACTCATGTTGAATCGACAATCCTTTCATGAAGACAAGGAAGTCAATTTTTCAACTCTAATCCACACAGGAAACTAGGCTTTCTTCAACCCTTCCTTAGTTTGTACGAGCACTCAAGGTCATGGGGGAGGTAACATAATTATCTTGATTAATATTTTATCTTAACCCAGTTCATTTATTAAGTTATCACTTGATTATCTACCTGCAATGAGTTACCCTGGCAACCACTTAGGGCCCCAACCCCCATTGTGAACCACTCCCCTTACAATGCTCCAAAGTGAAAATCAAAATTGAATAAAAAATTAAATAATCACAAGGAAACCTTATAGATTTATTCATAACCACTAAAACCACACAAAAACAAAGTTTGGAGCATAAATATTAGAATCTCAAAATCAACATAAGAATCTCCATTTTTCCATCATATCCAAAAGGACATCATCCAAATCATCATGTACACATCTTGCTAGGAATCACATCAAAAATCTTCTAGGTTCCATGGCATAATCCTAATGTCGATTTCTATACTATTGCATTCACCAAACCCAATACTATCATTGGAATATGTACCATCAAATAGTTACCAAAGAACAAAACATGACCTTAATACGACCTCAACTCCACAATAGGGCCCAACCAACATTTTACAACGAAACTCAATAAATCAGCATATAACAATGAATCTTATAAAATTGACATATGAAATCAATAATGCCTAGAAGACCACATTGAAATGATAATAAATAAATGCAACTGAGAATACATAATAGCTCATACCTTTGGTATTCATAAGACACAAGGAACTCCAAACTCACGTACATCTTTACATTAAGAACCCCCACATTAAATAAATCTTGACGGAATACCACAATAAAAACTCACTAGAATATTTTTCCATCTAAGAAAATGACAGTAAACCCATTTTCATAAAACCAAAACCGCAATGAAATCTCCATGTAATATGTAGAAGTGACCCATACATTGTAAACCAAAGGTGTAAATCTTAATTCATATATCTTAAATACTACTATGTGTCATTTGAACTTAATGTTAATACTCTTTTATTTAGATACGCATAATAAAACTCTTTTATGTCAAATGACATTTTACAAATTAAAAAAATCCTACTAAATAAATACCTATAAATACTTTCTTAAAAAACAAATACTATAATATCCTATCCAATTAAATATATATTTTTCAACCCAAATAACATAAAATTCCCAATCTAAAATAGGGTATAATTGAGCTTTCTACATATTAACAAAATACCAACCAAATCTAACTATTGGCTCTAATAAGAAAATCAAGAAGTATCTTATATACCTAATATATATAAAACAAACACATACAAAATTAATGTAATTAATTACCTAATTAACAAGATCTTACTTATTAATTTCATCTATTAATATGTTATAACAAGTAAAATAAGAACTATAAAGTAAATATATACACGAGTCCAAACACCATAAATGTAATTCCTAACTAGATGAATAAAACACAACTTCTATATATGTCAATGCAACCCAAACCACACACATTCAGCATTCAACATAGTGTGGAGGTTTCATACCAAATTAAAATTTTAAATGATAATATAAGGGGTTAGTCCCCAACCATTAAACCTTTGATCTAATAAATTGCATCACTAATTTCCCATAAGAAATAATTCCAAAGAACAAGAGTTTCATTAGCATTCTCATACAATACTCAATACCATTGGTGATGGCCCAAAATGTTATCTATATTTTAGTTATCACATGGAATCCTTTCACAATCAAAGGTATGAATGCAAAGGAAAGATCAACATAAATTAACTGAGTTACAAAGGTGAAACATATGTTGGAAATGGTGTCCTTGATGTCATGCAGGTAAGAAGATAGGTCATAGGAAAAACTGGCATTGATGTGTGTGTGTGTGTGTGTGTGTGTGTGTGTGTGTGTGTGTGTGTGTGTGTG
>MU224932.1:2812991-2847874 GCA_018584345.1 Thuja plicata
AATGGGGGAAATTGAATTTAATTAAATAAGAGGAATTTTATTTAATTAAAAGGGAGGTTAAATCTTTTAATTAAATAAGAGGAATTTTATTTAATTAAAAGGGAGGTTAAATCTTTTAATTAAAAAAAAATGGTCAAACCTTATGAAATATTGAAATAATTGAATTAATTACAATTTGATCAAGGAAATTGATTTGAATTGAAAATATTTCAAAGCATTGATTCATAAATTTGATAAATTGATAAATGGGGCCCAAAGTCTAGGCGACCATTTTAGGGTGCATACACCAAGACACCCATAAAACCTACTCCAACCCAAGATCCAATTGGAAACTTCTCCAAGAGCAGACATGGGTATCAAGGAAAATCATGAGAGAAACTAAAAAGAATGACAGTGGAATGACAAACTACCAATTTTTGAGTACTCTAATGACCCAAACCAAATACGTATACCTAAATTAAAAACTCACAAAGGATTCTACAAATTTAATATAATGCAACAAAGAATTCATGAAGGAAATACACATTTTTTCTCATGTATAAATATATGATCATCTTCCAAGACATCACTAAAACAATTACCACGTATTCCTTTCAATTAGAACACAATAAGACAATCACACACCATACCAATCAAACAGAACAAACACATTCTTTCCAATATTGAAATCAAACATTCAACATAGAGAGTCTCTTCCAGGGAGAAGCCTACTTGTGATCTTGCAGAGAAACCTTGACGATGACCCTTCAGAGACTCTTGCAAGATTTAATCCTCCACTGAATCCAATCCTCCCAATCCTTCTATAAGCCACTCAGCCAATCCAATTTCCTCACTGAAATAACTCTCATGCTTCACCAAACAAATGTCAATATCTCTCTCTACTCAAGCCTATGAAAATTTGAGAGTCTTCTCCTTCCTCCTGAGAATGATCTTCTTCTATGAGCCTTGTTTTTCTCTTTCCAAAAATTCCTCCCATAAGTATCTTACAGGAGTGGTTGCATGAGAAAATCCAACTATTGCAACCATATGTAACCAAAGGTCGATTAATAGTTTAGGACTACATTAGTTTATATATTAATTTATTCCTTAGTTGTAGGTTATTCACAAAGATAATTTACTATTTATTACCATTCTTATTTAATTTACTTTAGGAGGGTTAATGCAATTTTCCCCTAACCTAATATATATTTACCACCTCTTAGATTATATTTTAATTACCCTAGCCATCAAGGAATTCCTCTCAAGGTAATTACTTAACAAGCTAATAATTACTTTAGTATTCCCATATAATCTTTATACCAATATTGTTTAATAAATTATAAATACATATAATTATTTAATTTCTACCTTTGTATAGATACAAACATATGCATATGTGTGCACCCATATGCCCACGTGTACATATACCTATTTAATTATTATATTAAAAGAAAACATTAATTTATGTAATACACTTTATAAAACTTATTATAAGGTATTTTAATACCATATTATATTACTTACTCATACCAGTTATCCTCAATAAGAGTTATAAAATTCAATCCTATCATGAAGAATATTACCTCTCACATAAACCAATCCTCAAACAATTCCTATGGACCAATAATTCAAAAATCAATTTAAGACAACAAAGCTATCCACATAACAAAACAAATTACCATCATGCCAAGGAAAACATATACAGGACTAACCCCAAAGTACCCAACCAAGGTGCAAAGGATCAAAACAAAGGACCAAGGGTACGTTTATTCTTGCGAGAACTTGGTACTATCTCTGTAACAAAAACAACAACGATCGAGGATTTTGAGGCACATTCAGACCTGTGAAGCTAGGTGAAGTCGATGCCTAGTACCTGCAAGCATGCATCATAAAGAAGAAATACATGTGCATAGATATACATATAAAAGAAGGCATTGCATACATATGACTGGGATCAATAGATCGTGTGGACCTCAGCTATGTGAGTAACTACGACTTCGTCCCAAGTCATGAAAATGCCTCAGAGATATATACCCATAAAGCATGTGGAATCTTCATGAATAGGGTCAGAATCATAATCATTGGGTTAGTCTTCATAATCAAATCATATAACTAAAATATATTCATTTCCTAAATCCATATGCACAGATAACAATAATCATAAATAAATACATCAAAGTATCTAAGAGGTATATCATCATCTAGGTCTATCCACCATACTTATCAATGATCAGGGTTAGGTTGATTATTTCAAAGCATAAACCATAAAGATATTATCACATTAAGAGAGCATCAATAGTGACAATTAACTTAGCCTAGGCATCACATCATGATCAACATCAAGAAGCACCATGTAAAATACATGATTCGGCTAGAGTAACCTTAACATAAGAAGGTATAGCAATCACTTATATATCCATCAAGCACACATCACATATCATCCTAAACTTAGACAGGTCTAGAAAGGTCTTCAACACCTAAGTGGAGATAGAAACGCACGAAAGTATCCCTTAATATAGTATGTTTATCATTAGGGTCAATAGTTACTAGATTATGAAACCATTAGAATGAACTATTGGAGTAGATCAAACAAGCATCACAAATATCTAAGCACTAAGAGAAGCATCAAAATATCTTACCACACTCAAGAGAATTTAACAAAAGCAAAAAACTTATTTTAGGGTTAGAGGGGTATTACATCCTCCCCCCTTAAGATTCAACTTACTTCTGGAAGTTGGAAGATATAAAATGAACTATAAATCTCCCAAACATCATAAATTGTTATCCAACAGAGTAGCAATATTCCTACTCTAGAACCTTAATTTAATGATTGCACGCATAATTCTCTTATCAAGAATTTTGGTAAATCCTATCTTAATAAAATTTAGTGTAAATTATTTAAGTTCAAATAGTAAATGACTTTCAAAATAATTGCCTATATAATTCTTGTACTTCATGTTGTAAGTTTGTCAACAAGATACTTAAAATTAGAGTATTACTTCAAAATTATTGTTACCAACTTGAAACTCTATGGTATTCATGTTTACTCACTAACATCAATATATTAGGAAAATGCATGTTTTACCAATTGAAATTATCACTTCCTTTCACAATATCAAAGTTCCTATCTATGGTAACCAGTATAAAAGGAAAGAATTTATGATAAATTTTCCATTTTTTAGACATAATCTAACACTACACAATACAACATGTGAGACTTTATTACAAATAGGGTTCCAAAATTTGCATTCCTTAAAAACTATGCATGTCAAACACAGAGGGGTATATAACATTTATATTTATTATGTTCATGAAGGGAATACACCAAACAATTGTTATTTACTTTTGCAATCATGAAACTAAAACATTCAAGATACTCGAAACTTACCATTTGCATTAAAGCACAGTTCTATAAGAAATATTTTAGAAGAAATAAAACAACCTCTTTTACCAAGTAAACAATATTCCTTTCCATCAAAGTTTTAAGTAGAATGCCAATAACATAGTACACATACACATTTTACAATATATATATTCTAAGTCATCTTTCATAATAGTTGTAGTGTTCGATTCCAAAAACACATTCACACCCCTAAAGGAGATCTAATCAGTTTCCAATTTATTAGACCATTATTCATTAAGTTAGGATCCCTTCTTAAATATTTCTAGTTATATTTACACTTTTCCCAAATTTACATGTCAGGTAGTTTCCATATAGCACTTAGTTAATTTCTAACAACAATGTAAAAGAGTTCTTTCAAGTTCCTTATTTCATAACGATCATAGATCCATCAAGAAAGGAAGAAGGTGATTGCAACCGTCAAATTCAAATTCTATTAACACCTTTTTGTTTGCGCTACTAATAGAAGATAAACATACTACAAAGCCAGTGCACCTATCAATTGTTTTTTTTATAGTGAAGCAAGACACATCTAACAGTGAAATAAAGGAAAATAAAATGTATAACAACCCTATCTCCATCTATAAATTTGATTTCAACTCTATTGTATGCATTTGTAGCATGTAACTTTCTAGTACCCCCAGTTGTAAACATCACACACTAATGACTCATTCCTAGACAAAAAGTGTTAAATAGTCAAAGTTGACTTACTTTTTGCAAGCTTAATTTTTTCCTTAGTGTGTGGTGTTTAAGGTTGGCCTTCAAGTACTACTTATCAGTGTCTTTCTTCAAAAGTAGATAATATAAATACAAGTATTGTAGAAAAAATAGTTTGCTAAAAAGAACTTTTAATACTCGAGCCCTTACTAAGGCAAGAGATTATTTTCCATGTTTAATTCGTCAAGTATATGAAAAAATAGTTTGCTAAAAAGAACTTATAATACTCGAGCCCTTAGTAAGGCAAGAGATTATTTTCCATGTTCGATTCATCAAGAATATCAGACAACTTGATTTTCGTACCAATACATATTTTTTTTGTGTCTATATATAGATTTACTTCAACTTGTATTATTATAGATTTGTGTTAGTAAAATTCTTTTCTTAGTCATGTGAAATATCATAATTTATAAATAAGATTCTACACTAAAAGAGGGGTAAAATTTTATTCAAACACAAAAGAGATTAAAAAAAGAGCAAAATGCCCAGCAAAGAGAGCACTACAGAACCTTGTCCTTATCCACTGGTTGATCTAACATATGAGACATATCAAGAGGTAATTGCCCCTTTGACCAAGCCCATTTGACCAAACAATCCACAATACCATTCCACTCCCTAGGAATGTGTGTAAAAGTAGTAGATTACAAAGAGCTGCTCAAATGGAGAATTTGTCTGACAACCAAAGCCAAGTGCCAACTAACACCCTCAAGTTGGTGCCTAGTTAATAGAGTCACCACCACCTGAGAATCAGACTCACATATAAGATTGAAATCGTGTATAATTGTGCATTTGTAGTTTCATTGAGACTTCAATTTTGAATGGTTTGAGTTATGTGCAAATATTAATAATAAAATATACTCTTGCTCAATAATTTTCCTCAATATTTAGTATTTCATTTTGAACAAGTACTTTTCTTTCTTAAAATTAGTTCAAAAATTCACAAAATATCATGAGAGCCAATTTCAATTTAGAGGTTATCTTAGATCACTTTTTACATTTACACAATTTCTATGTCAATACAAAGACAAAAAGAATTGTAAATTTAGATATCATCAAACATAGAATCATTATAACATTTATTTATTTTTAAAAAAAATTTATTAGATAAATAGAGTATTGAAAGGACCTTGGATTCTTTTACAATAAGAATGTAGCATTAAACATAGTAGGACAACACAACTCAAAAAACAACCAAGAAGCAACCAAAAATAGCACAGCACAACCAGCTAAAGCAACCAACAAAAATTATAGCAAGAAACCAAACAATGCAAGAGAAACATTAAAAAAAACTATGGAGGTCTAAAGAAGTGATTCAAGTATTTTTGGCAAATTGTAGAAGCGGGTCAATCTCCACTAGACTCCTTTTCTTGAGAGTAGTCTCCCTGATTTCCTTGCTTTGCTAATCCAAATCCCACAAATGTCTTTTTCTATATAATCATTTTGAATATTCGCAGCTTTGAGAGGATAGTGAGTCTATTTCCCTATTCTATCCACCATCTTATTATTTCTCCAAGAGAAGAGGACATCATGGAACAATACATTTGTTCCTTTTTCCTCTAAATGAACTTGTTTTTTTTTTTCATTTTGTCATGTAGGCCATGTGAGAATGATCCACTCGGCTATAATAATAACAAACAATTGGGAAACTTCTAATATTTCTTAAACCCATCTACCCTAATTTGAAGAAAGGGTAAGATGAGAAGGAAGCATTTCATTCTTTGCTACAAGAACGCAAAATCTTGCATGGAGCAACCACTTCATAAACTTAGTGATGGGGTCAATAACATAGAATTACCCAAAGGAGTTGGCTATGGACATGATCTTTTCACTCCACAATTCTACAGACAAACCCGGTAAATAGACCCGCATCAGGAATCATTTTGAATATTTGCAGCTTTGAGAGGATAGTGAGTTTCTTTCCCTCTTCTATCCACCATCTTATTAATTTCTCCAAGAGGAGGACATCATGGAACAATGCATTTGTTCCTTTTTCCTCTAAATGAACTTGTTTTTTTTCTTTTTGTCATGCAGGCCATGTGAGAATGATCCACTCGGCTATAATAATAACAAACAATTGGGAAACTTCTAATATTTCTTAAACCCATTTACCCTAATTTGAAGAAAGGGTAAGATGAGAAGGAAGCATTTCATTCTTTGCTATAAGAACGCAAAATCTTGCATGGAGCAACCACTTCATAAACTTAGTGACGGGGTCAATAACATAGAATTGCCCAAAGGAGTTGGCTATGGACATGATCTTTTCACTCCATAATTCTAGAGACAAGCCCGGTAAATAGACCCGCATCGAGAACATGAAGTTGCTCCCAAGGTTGAAATTGCATGACCACTTGAACAAACAAAGGTCATTCAAGCCCAAGGCTCTCACTAAGAATCCTTAAACAATCTTCAATATAAGAAAAGGAGAAGAGAAAACAGAGATAGAACATTATGGTTATGTTAACATGTCCTCTCAGCTTCCAAATGCAAGCAACATGTCTTCTAACAATTCTCATATGAGAAATATTGCCACAAAACCTCCACACAAGCAAACACTTCAACTTATTTGAAGACTTGGAAAACAATAAATTAGGAAGGTCCACTTCAAGCACCTGCCCAACGCGCGCGCGCGCGCGAGAGAGAGAGAGAGAGAGAGAGAGAGAGAGAGAGAGAGAGAGAGAGAGAGAGAGAGAGAGCACCNAGAGAGAGAGAGAGAGAGAGAGAGAGAGAGAGAGAGAGAGAGAGAGAGAGAGAGCATCCTAAACAACACCCACTTGACTTCCAACCTCAGAAACCATAGGAGGATGTAACCTCCCCACTAATACCAACCCTATTTATCTCAAAGGAGGGAAAGGCCTCAATCAGAGAAACTCCCACATCAAGGAGGATGAGGGAATCCATCAACCCATCCATCCTAAAAAATTCCACCCCAACAATATCCTTAGAGAGGGAACTAAAACAAGCTAAACCAAACCCCCCAATCAACAAATTCAAAGGGTCCAACATCCTTTATGTTTTCAACAGATCCAACCACAATGCTAAAGATGGATCCAACAAAACTGTCACCACTAGTATCATCCATGGATCTAGTCTAGCCACTAGATTCACCCAATAACTCACCTAAGGTAGTAGGCACTAACCCTCTACATCATCATTGAAAGAAAATAGGTGGGGCCACCAAATCCTTCCACCACAGTCCCCAAAAATGGAAACATGAGTGCTAGAGAGGATACCAATCCGTGAGCAATGAAAAGTGGCATGCATTAGAATATTGAGCAACAACTCACTATCATCTGCATTATCCAAATCTAAGGATCCAACACCTGCAATGATGATTGTCACAACCACTTTTTCCCTTGTCTTTGCCCAAGTTCCTATCACATCTTTTTTTGTTTATATCAAATAATAAGTACATTGATAAAACAAATCATAGGCACTTTCTTAACATTGAGTGTACCAAATAATAAGGTTGGTTCTTTAGCCTCTCATTCTCTTCCACACGTTGTGAGTGAGTTATCTTCCCACTCTTGAAGTGGGCTACAAACTTTCTGATAGTGTGTCGTTTATGGTCTATCCTTGTAATTGTCAGCATCCTAACTGTTAGTGTATTGTTGATCTCTATTGACACTCATGATTGTGGTTCTATAAGGAACAACACCCTTGTTTTGTTGTTAATTTTAATCAAAAACATTAAGTATAACATAAAGAAATGTTAATGATTTACATATAATTTATAAATATTTAAGAGACATTAATTTGACATCATTTTATTTATTATAAAAATTCTGATTTTAATTTTAATTTAAAATTTCTTTTTTTATAACACAACTATTTTACTTTATATGTAACTTTTTATTTTCTTGTAAAAAAATCACCAATATCTATTATTTAGTTTTTCTTTTTTACATTTGAAAAATTAATAAATATTACATTCTTTATGTTTTTTTTCAATAATTTTATTTGTAACCATAACTAAACTGTCCCACTATGATTATTATGTTATATTGAGACAGTCTTTTCAAGATAGAATGTATTGGTAAAGAAGATTATCTTGAAAAAAAAAATGTGAATTTAGATACTTAATAAGGTTGAGATTTTTTTTACATATATTACTAATTTATGAATGTTTTCTATTTTAGAATCTTTTAAAGAGGGGATGCACCTACATCTAATTGTGGCTTCAATCTTGCTTGTACATAAATGAAACTTAAAATATATAATAATTCATGAAGCTAATGTTATAAAAAAATTTATTAAATCTTTTATTTATTGATGAAATATATGTATGTGATTGAACTTTATTTATTTGATATCTTGTCTTCATTTCAAATTAACAAATTAACAAAATAAAATAGTTCCTTCGTTTATATTAAATTTTGAGTACTGTTAAATTATTCATTAATTTAAAATTTGTTTAACAATATTTTCTCAAAAAATCAAATGGAAAGGCATTAAATTTACTGAACTTCTAAAATTTCAACGTATCTCCACATAATAGTAGAATTTTTTCAGCATCTCACGTTTACCATTCCTTTTGTTGAATGCCTTTAAAAAGTGCAATGATCTACAAAAATGTTTGGCAATTAATGTGGGCTAATTGGGAGGGAAAATCTGGGTTTAAAGCCTCAGCTTAAGTATATTGTGTACAACCTAGAATTAAAGGTGGGTGGAGTTGTTGGATCCTAAGACTCCAGGGGTTTGTTTATCAGCAGAATGAATTGCTAAGAGTTGCAACTAGTGATAAGCCTTAAAAATTACTAGTTCGGCACCATATTTCAATTGCAGCTATGAAAAACAAATGACAAAGTGTGGATGGGTTGATAAGATATTGATGGCTCCATTCTTTTGTATAACAGCTTCATTTTTGTTACAAATCATTTGGATGGCTCGGCAACAACTCTACAATTTTTAATATGGAAAGAAGAATCTCCACAGCATGGGTTCAGTTTTGCGAGCTCCTCTATGTAGTGGAATAAATTTGTCCAATATCATGGGCAACCGCTACCAATTAGTCTTCCCAAACCAGCCCACTATTTACAATATCATTTGGGCAACCATTCACAATTAGTTTTCCAAACCAGCCCACTATTTATTTAAAAGAAGGTGCTCAACAATTCAATAATAACATCTTCAAGTTAAATAACAAATTAAGGGTTTTATCACTTTCCTGAAATCATTGGTGGCTATGAATCTTACAATGTAAAATTTTTAAAGACTTAAATAGTTTAGGAGTATTTTTAATGTTTCCCTTCTAAGAAGACTTTACTTAAATCTTCTTTCAAACTTGAAACTAAATCCAAAACTTAATGTCAAGTGGAATTGTAAGTTTAAAGACGAGAAGTGAAGGGATTTAAATTCTCTAATTTGGAGGTCCGAGGTTAAGTCTAATGCTCAAGCCTTAACTGAAAAATCGTTCACTTTAAGCTGCCCGTTGGGGATGGATTAAAATTTCTGTAAATTTCTCCACCAAAGTAGCCTTTTGCCCATATTTTGAAACCATAAAACACAATTTTTGGAGTCGAAACCATAAAACACAGTTTTTGGAGTTGCTCTTGGACAAAAGAAAAATGGAATGCTTTTTTTTCCTCGTTTTCCTGCTATTTTTAATCATGTTTTGGATTGAAAAGCTCTTTTAGGCATTAGGATGCATAAAAATGTGATTGCTAATTGACTATTTTGATGAATATTTGGATAAGTAGATAATTGGATTTGTAGTCACATTGCATGGTGGAGATGTTGGATTTTCCAAGCTGTTAAAGTTTTATGTATAAATTTAACTCAACTATTATAAACTTTATTAACTTCTTGTATGACATATGTTCCGAGCTTTATAGTCCTACTTATATTAAGTTTAGCTAATGGTACTTCACTCAACTGAATGTTGTTACATATTATCTGTTTCTTTTTATTTTATTTATTTCTTTACAAACCTTTTTGGACTGCTATTTTTTCTTTGTACTCAGTTTTGATCAATATAAAAACACTGTCATGCATAAAGCATAAGCAAAGGAGATGAAACTTAATGCATTGTTGATAGCAATGGATGGTAAAGTTGTCACATATTTATCCATGATAGTTGTTTCCTGAAGGTGGATCATGTGAATGAAGGAAATGTGCAATTTAAATCCACCGTCATTATCACCCTCCACAAACAACGGGCAACATACAAGAATCATGGAAGGTAGTAAAGGGTAATGGGAAAGCAATATATTAAAAAGACGCATACGAAATGATACACAGTTTGGATATAAATGTAATGTCATGTGTGCAATAAGATGTCAAACTGTTCTTGTTAATAAATGTGAACCATCTCAAAATCAATGAAAGAAACCTAATTATATGCCGAAGATAAAAGACCAGGAAAATCCATGATGTAAAATTGAGTAACCGAAGCTAATAGAATTAGAACATAATTACAGCTCGAAACCCTGGTCCATAAATGGTATAAAATCTCATGTAGGGCACAAAATAATTACGGCTCAAAACCCTCATGTAGAGCAAAATAATTACACCTCAAAACCCTAATGTACTAATTGGTATAAGATCTCGCATAGCAAAATATTATTCTTATATCAAATGTAACAATTGTAAAATGTATGTTGTACAAAACCTAAAATAAGAATATGCCACAAAGCTAGAAAAAACAACCAAACCCTAGAACAAGAATATGCCATGAAGCTCGAGTTAATAGAAAAAACAACCAAACCCTAGAACAATAATATGCCATGAAGCTCAAAGGTAAGAGAAAAAACAAACTTGGAAATGTATTAAAAAAAATCAAAAAAGTCGTAAAAAAAAATTACAAAATTTTCAAAAGCCATAAAGTTGAAAAGAAAACTCCGAAAACAAAATTATTGTTGTGCAGATTCAAACAAGTTAACAAAACGTAAGGTTCCATGGCTTCTTTAGGCTAATTGAATTTATACAACATTCAAGCATAAAATAACCTTGATTAATTAGTGATTGGTTGTTCACTCATTAAAACAATTGAATGTAAAATAAAATGAGATAAAACAAGCAACTAGCTGTTTATTTAAGTGAAGAATATGATGGTAGAAGATTCGTCTGTCTAACAATCAACTCTTAAAGTCGACATCAACTAGTTAGATTCACTTTTGCAGATGCAAATATTACCTCTACTTGTAAAAATGAGCTACTACAATATTAGTATATTCATCCGTCAACTCAGAATAGTCAAAATTAAATAGTTTGGATCATTTCTATGGGGATGCAAATCTTACCTCTACTTCTTTGCTCTATTTTGAAGACTACTGTATTTGAATAGCTTTAAAGAATTATCAAATTACTAATAGACAAAATCTACTAGGTCACCACTCTAAGATCAACCTTGCCATCCTCGATGCATTTTGCATGCTATAAGATGATGTGATGAAAATTTATTAGTGCACTAATAGAAGAGTTTCCTATCATGATCATTTAATATTTGATGAATATAAATGAATGCGAGTACAAAGCATTTGTGCAACATATCTTTAGGCAACTCTAGGGAGAAAAAGAATATGCATGGGCCGAGTTCATATTCAAACTTCAAGATCCCTGTCCCACTAGGTCGATCGTGAACAGCATAATTTGCCCAAGAGATGGAAGTGGTAATATCAAAGTCGGTCACACGTGTATGAGGATAGGGGAATGGATTAAGTGTAATAAAAACATGATCCAGACGGACGAGGATAAGGGCATATAAGAGCTTGACTTAAACCATCCTCAAAAAATGGCCACAAAAATTGATGGGAATTTGCATTCACTATTATCAATAATATTCGAAAAAGTTGCAAACCCCTGTGAGAGAAGCAATCAATAATGAAATCACTTTACCATCATCTAACTTCCCATACAACAGCAGATAGCAATTTAATATTTACAAGGATAATGCACGTCACTCCAAAATTAATCAAGTGTTGGGAAAAACAACATACAGAAGCAAAACATTCAATCAAATAAAAATAAAAATCCAAGATAGTAAAAAAGAACTAAGCAGTTGGTGACTGGAGAATATGATGTTTATTGTCTTATCAGAATTTCCACTAAGTGAATATTTAGAGCCCACACCAATACCTGAGAATATGTTGTTTATTGTCTTGTCAGAATTTCCACACAGCGAATATTTAGAGCCCACACCATTACTCCTGATTTAAGGCGCAAACCATTACTCTCTATTATTTCAAACGCAAACCATTACTCTTTACGACGGCTGAGATGTATGTGGTCACATTGTTGAGTTTGATGTTTCGAAAAAGAAAACTCAAAATATCCAACAACATAATTACAAAGGAGCACACTGTAAGTTATTCAAGCACTATGATGAGCACAGAACCACCCAAACGGCTTTCAAGCAGCTTCTGTACACGAGAGATTTTTTCCCTGAATATTGTACCTGAAAGAACTGGCACATTTCAATCCTTGAGATAGAAAATCCATATCTGACAAACCTTTAGCAAACAAGTCACTTTCTCCTTTTTCACAGAAATGCTTAGAATGCATATTGATCGAAAAGTCATCCTGTCCTGTCTGCATCTCAAAAATAGGAGTACCCAGCCCCATAAGTTGAGTCTTAGCAGGCAATAACACAGAATTCCTTGGATTTTTTGAAGCCCAGGCATCTAACAATATGCTATTACCATATGCTGGAAGCTGCAATCTGCAAAATAAATTCATCAGAAAAAACTCGAGGAAATGACAAAAAAATTGCTTTTAACAATAACATATGTAGTCATGGAAATGGAGAAATAAATATACCTTGCATGAATACTCTCACTATTATAACTTCGCTTGGAATGACGCTTCTTGGAATTTTTACTGCTTTCACTTGTATGACTTGATTTTCCTCGGTGCTTATGTTTCTTATCCTTCCTTTTTGAATGGTATTGCCTAGAATTTTTGACAGTATGGGAGACAGAACTTTGCTGCGGCTCTTGTACATCCGGTGCCCATTTCACGGCTAACTTTGGACGAGGTCCCAAACCACTTCGCTCCTGACCCCCTCTCATTGCTGACAATAATTGGACTGACGACTGAAAGGGACAAACAGCTCTAAATATTAGTGTAAAAGCATAAAGCATTGCCAAGAATATGCTGCCTTGAAAATATGTTAAATATCAACCATCAATCAGATTTCCACAATCTATTAAAATCCAATTGAATAGCTTTTAGTTTTGATTGTGAGTATTTTTATCATCAATGTTTCAGATCACACTCCATAATTCATCACCAGAATGTAAGAGTGCAAGAGATGCAAAAATGCAAGATGAATCAACCATCAAGTTATTCATGCTAATATTAGGGGAAAAAAAGGTCCACAGAATCATATAACCTATTCAAGTAAGGCAACTATAGAGATCTGTCTTGAGCACATTCACAACATCCATAAAAAAGCTTTGAAATCATGTCCAAACTTATAAAATCCTGCATCTTTGATATTCTAAATTAGTAATGTAAATAATTCAGCATGCAACTGTCACAGGATAAACAATGTCTTACAGGAAGAGAAATTGTGCGCCCATAAAGTGAGTTCTTCAGTTCAGGTCGCTGCTTGCCATTCAGAATTTCACTCTCAGCCTTCCTAGAATCGCCATTAGACACATGATGAGAAGATACAGATGAATCCACAGAGCATGGAAATGATGCACACTTTATTAAAGCCTTACACAACTTCAACTCTCCTGGATCTAGGGCAGATTTCCCCTGTTCTACTTGTGAGCATTCATCATTACTGGTAACAGCAACTGGTTTGAAACTTCTAGAGCATCCTTTTTGCTCTTGTTCCTTCAGATACTTGCATGAAGCACATTCCTTCCCATTTGTGCATGAAACACATACCTTGTCCCACTGATTTGCATTGCCACTAGGCTTTTCTGTGACATCAATATTCAAACCTGCTTCAAAAGCGTTCCTCAACTCTTCAACTGGAGAAAACTCACTCTTCAAAATTAACCCATCAACATCATCCCCTATACTAAATGCACTCACACCCTCTTCAATCAGATTGTTCATACTGTTGCATATGTTACACAGATACTTTAGTTCCACTATTGAATTACTAGTATTGATTTCAGCTGTAGTGATGAAATTTGTGAACACGGTTTCAAAATGTCCTCCAGATTCAGATTGCAATCATCAGGACACTAAAAATAATCTGCTTTCCAAATCAACCGTTAATCTATCAAAACAATCTGCAGACACCTACCAAAATCCTGCTGTCAACAATGAGATATAGTCAGTTGAATGCTAAGCCTCTTTAAGGAACTAGTAAACAAGAACTACCTACCAAACTCAGAAAAGTAATAAAGACTCGCTCAATCACATGCAGCCTATCAAACTCTAAAACTCTTTGAAAAATTGCCATGATTGAGAACTAGTTCAGAATTGGATCTGTATAAACCACCCGCAAAATTTTAAATGTATTTTAGTATTTTACTATAAAGAAAACTACACTAATAACACTAAAGAGAAGCTTGTAAATCTTAAACAACGTTTACCATAAAGAAAACTACACTAATAACACTAAAGAGGAACTTGTAAATCTTAAACAATGTTCACACGATGAAAATCTTCATCCTGCAAAGTTTTAAATGTACATATTTTAATTTTACAAGAAGCATAAGAAAAAAATCAGAGAGAAGCTTGAGCAAACTGAGCAATACTCACAAGACGAAAATGATTCACTATTATTTTGAACTCTTATTATAAAAACCATGAAAATATTAATTATAAATTTATCAACAAATGCAACAACATCAAGAGAAACTGGACCAAACCAATCAATATTCACAAGATGAAAATGATCATATCATTATTTCATACTCTCGTTATACAAACAACAAAATATAAGCAATAAATTTATCAACAAAAAGTTTTCACAAATACAAACAAAACCACAATATCAAGCAATCTTTCTAACAACTCTTCTGAAAAGCACATAAACACAACTCCTTGTACTCTAGAAAACAAATAATAATAGAGTTTAATGCATTTTACAATTGATTAAAATAGAAATAGAAGCCTCTAGAATCCTTGAAATCACTGAAATACCATTAGGATTTAGTTTGAAAATTTTCCAATGGAGCTTAGGATCTACTAAGTCAAAGGTTTGTATTCATATTAAAACGAGTGAAAGATTCACGAGTTTCCAGCTGATAAGGAGGATTGAATTCAAAATATATAAAACTGTATTTTATTAATTTTATTTCAAAACAAAGATAATTAATCAAATAATAAACATAATAAATAAAAATATAATTTTACAAAGTAAAATATAATTCAATTATGAAAACCTAAGACGTTAATATAAGCTATAATAATATTGTTTCTACCATTATACACAATAGGAATATGGGTGCGGGATTTTTATATTATAATTTCCCAAATCTTGGACACCGACATTTCAAAAAGTTAATACAATATGCTGAAATTGCATTGCCGCCCCCGCCCCTTTATGCTTTTAGACGGTTTTTTTTTTAAGGTCGATGGCAGGCTGTCCAATTCTTATGGGGTCATCCCCTCAAAGTTGCCAAGTGGTCATCCCCTCAAAGTTGCCAAGTCCCAAGGATCCAAAGGACATCAACCAAAATCCCAGTGACAAGTTCCCAGGAACAATGTATATTTGATAGTTTTAAATTTATCATAAAGCATTATGAAAAATTTAGAACCTCACTTAAGAAAACCTGAAGCTTGATGAAAATTGAAACCTCCCAAAAGTAAAGCTAAGAGAGAACACAAGACGTAAAATATCTAAAATATAAAAAGAAGTCAAATGAAGGAGTGTCAGCTGTGAAGACAAACCAAACAGATTCAAATTTACAAAGGCAGGAGATCGTTGAAGTAAAACAGACAGGAGGAGAATGGATCTTCGGTATTGCCTTCATCTGTCATGTTTCTTGTAGGTAAGGGGCAAGGGGCAGTAACAACATAAGTTCTAGTGACATTTGTCTGGCTAGAAGAGCTAACACTGTCCCAATTGAGGATGGAAAGCAAAGGATATCAAGGGTAGCTTTTCACAAATCAAAGTGATAGCACTCTGTAGATTTTAATGTGAATTTCCGACAGTAGATATGGCCAACATGGAGGTTGAAGAGGAGAGGGATACGTATACAAGGGTTTCGTGCAATTGTCAGTTCGAATTGTCTCATGTGCATTAGTCTTAATGCTGTCAGCGTCATCTTGTACTTGTCTGGTTTGTCAATATGTCTTGGTCCCAAATGCCTTAACCTTGGACCTGATTGGCCCAATCACTCTTAAGGTAGTCTCTTGTCCATCAGTGGTGGTGTTATGTGTGGTCTCTGTTGGGAATGTGAAGTCTAACGGTCAAATAATATTTTGTCTTCTCTCATCTTTCCATTTAATAGTTGTATATGTTTGTATAAATGTATGTGTACAGGCCATGTATAATGTATTGTAATAACATTAATCAAGATATTTCCCTGCTTTGAGTGGATGTGACCAATTTTGGTAAAACTACAATAAATCATGTGTTTGTATCTGATTAGTAAATATTTTTTTCTGTTATTTATTTTTTTCAATCTGCTCTTTGATTATTTTATTGGTATCAGAGCTTGGTTAGAGCCGAGGACCAAAGATGGAAGATGTTTAGGTGCTGGATCCTGGAGCTTTATGCCTCTATGTTATTTAAGAGTCAAACTAAAGCGGGAGTTGTTCATCCTACTTCAAATTCATCACTGTGTGAAGCCTCGACTGTTTGGAAGAATTTTTTTGGAGCAATTTGATGATGAAGCTGATTTAGTTATTGAAGAATTTCTTGACATGTTGGAATCCGCCCTACAGTTTTCAGCTGTGATATGGAGTACTTGTCAACCTATGAAAGCTGAAATAAAGCACCGTATACATTGGTGGGATGAAGTAAGTGAAAACACTAGTGTTCGATGGGACTGGTGGAGAGGTGACAAAGAAGCTTCCCGGCTGCAAAATGAAGAAAAAGTGCGGACGAGGATGTGACAAATAGCTGGGAAAATGTGGAGGATTCGGCTTAAGAAAGGGATGCTAGATTCGTTTCCTTCTCAACTCTTGATGCAGCTGTGGCATGTATAAATGGTTTGAAGTTTGAACAACTATGAACTCGTGGCACCAAAGAGTGATGTAGGCTTACTAGCCAAGGTTGGCGAAGATAAAGAAATCGGCAAAGGGATTGCCAGTTAAAGAGATGTGAACAAAAAACACTGATGCCCACATTATTGAGGCTGACCTCTTTGTAGTAAGCAAAGAATGAGACAAACTGGGATATACAAGATAATGAGGACAAGCATGTTGAGAGAGGAAGAATGAAGGAAAAGGACACAGTTTGGGAAGACATAGAAGGCAGATCTGTTCAGGGTTGGAGTGGAAGGGGAGTAAGGCACATGAAAAGGTCTCAAAGTCTCGAAGGTAGTAAAAGAGCCCGCCAAGATTCCGAGGAGTTTGATAGAGTTTTCTGATGACAGAGGTGATTCGGACACAAAAAAGAAGCATTGGTATGAAAGGAAAGGACAAAGATCAAGATGTGCATCAATAGGATAAGCCTAGAGACGAGGATTCTGATTGGATGGAAAGATGAAGAAATTGGGAGAGTTCCAAAGATCACAAGAGGAGTCGATATTATGATAGACATGATTTGAGATTAATGGGTGAATTTGTGTCTAGAAAAGTTGTAAGAGAAGGTGTTCAGCTGTTAGATTTTAATAAGCCCAACAAAATTGGAGAACATTAATTCACAATGTCCTCAAATAGTCTTTGGCAAAGTTAAAATCCTCGATGGGCCTGGTTACAATGTGAAATAAAAATAGAAATGATCGTTGCTCATGGCTGTACCAGTTAGACTTCAAGTGGGAGATTGTTGGGAATGTGAAGTCCAACGTTCACATGACCTTTTGTCTTCTCTCGTTTTTTTATTTGATAGTTGTATATGTTTGTATAAATGGATGTGTACAAGCCATGTATAGTGTATCGTTGTAACGTTAATTAAAATATCTCCCTGCTTTGAGAGTGGATGTAGCCAATTTTGACAAACCATGGATGTGTACAAGCCATGTATGGTGTATCATTGTAATGTTAATTAAAATATTTCCCTGCTTTGAGAGTGGGTGTAGCCAATTGTGGCAAACCGCTAAAAAATCTTGTATTTGTGTCTGATTTCTAAATCTTTTCTGTTCTTTATTTTAGTCAATCTGCTCTTGATTATTTGAAGTCTCATGTCTTAGCTTACGATTTGGTGCCTTTATAATGTTTCTAGTATAAGGTTTCATTCTATCTTCCATGGAGGCCTGCACATGTGCCCTAAACCCCAACCCCTTGCCTTTCCCTAATTCAATTTCGCCTTGGCACTAAAATTCAAATTACTTAATTCTGATGTATTGTTGAGCTTCTATGGCTGGTGGATGAATTAACTTAAAAACATGCACCTGAATATGCTAAGACGCACTTGCCAATCTGGCTTTTCCCTCTAACTACTTACTACTCAACATGTTTACCTTGTACTTCAGTCCTTGCATAGACCCCACCCGCTCCCTACACCTACCACTTCCACTTGCCCCCATTGCTTTGTGTCATGCTCTCATTGGTAGCGCACAACTAACCTTCCTATGTGTAGCATCTCTTTAGTTATTGTGCACTAGTTATTGAGTCATCTCCACCTTGTTGAAGGTTGTTCTATCTCTCCCAACATGCTCAACATTTATCCCTTATTTTCCAATGGCTCCATGTCATGCTACAATGGAGCATGTGATATGGTGTCGTGCCCCTATTGGCCCAAGGGTGCATTGCCAGCAACTAGGTTGCACATGGCATGATGTGTCATTCACTTTGTACCACATGTCATTTTTGGTGATGTGGGTATTAGGGTCCATATATATTGGTTTGCCTGCATATGATTCTCCATGGTGGCCTATTTGGATCCAATGACGAATAATTGCACACTGCATGTGACTTTTGGCAGTGGCGGATCCAAATTCAATTCACGAATCTTATTTTGTGATGCACCAGCATATTAACAGGGGTCACATGGCTTATGATTTGGGGCAATGGGATATCAGCATGTGCAGTGTGGCATCTATGTAGCTTTGGTGATGGTACTTTGGTGCTCACATATCTGCCCAAAGACTTTTCAATGCCCTCCCTCTATTCCAAACAATAGAGGCTACATGCCATATTCTAATTAGTTAGCAACTAAACTGGCCTCAATGGCCACTTCTCGGGAGTTTAACTTCTTTTGTCATTGGCTAATCGTTAGATTTAAGGGCAAGACACAGAGACAATGGATATCTCTCCAAAGTTCAAACTAGTTAATTGCTCACCTACGAACTATTCAAGCGCTATATGGTCCATTGTTCAAAGGTTTTCCTCTCTACAACAAGGGGCAATCTTTTCAAGGGAGGTGTTGGTCAATTTGCTTGGTTCAGTGTAAAGGAAGAATATTTCTGAATGAAATGTAGGAAGGTGTCGTCAAGCTGATTAATTTGTTGAGTTCTAAATCTCATGTTTACTTCAGTTTTGAGAATTTTTAAGTTTTGGTAAAAAACAATTAGATAGAAAAATAAAAGTATTTGAGACTTGAGAATGGTAAATATTGCTCCAAGGAATTTGACTATTTTTGTAGACATGAAGACATTTAATCCAATGTTCATTGATGATCACTCAATATGCGCTTGGGTTTATTTTTTGGGTTCTAGATCTCAAGATTACTCCAAACTTAAGAATTTTAAAGCTTCTGTAGATAAATAATTAAGAAAATAGAAGTATTCGACAATGGTAAATAGTGCTCCAAGGAATTTGACTATTTTTGTAATCATAAAGGTATTGTTCAAGAAGAAACTACTCCTTGTATATCTCAACAAAATGGGCTTGCAAAGAGGATGAACCAAACCCTCATATGAAGAGGGTCAAAAGTAATGGATGGTATAATCAGCGCTTTTGAAAAAAAGGCTGAGTACCACTTGTTACTCAATTAATCAATCTCCATGTTCAGCTCTTATGGATAAGGCCTTCTATTTCACATTCAAGAGTATTTGGTTATAAGGCTTTTGTTTACATGCTTAAAGATAAACAAACTAAATTGAATCCAAAAGTATAGAAATGCATCTATGGAAATATAGAAGGTTATAAACTTTGACAATTCTCTCGCCCAAAAATGATTTATTCTAAAAAAAAAGTTTTGAGCATTTTCAAGTTAGCCAAAAGAAAAGGAAGGAAAACTATGCATTTTGACACTAAAGTCAAGAAGCAAGACGCACTCTTTGAAGAACAAATGATAGATTAAAAGATAGAAAAGAGGATTCAAGTGATATTTCGAGCAAGAGCATGCATAGGAAAAAGAATACCTTACTCCACTCCTGAAAATATCCATTATACAACAAAAACTAGTTAACATGATAGGTACAGCTCATCTAATTCCCATTGTATTCTTGCTTTAATATGTACTAGTTCTTGCAAGGAATATCTGTCTTTTGAGGAACATGAATATTGGATAGTAATCCTGACAAAGGAGATGATGGCCTTAAATAGAGTTGACACCTAGGATCTTGTTGTTGGAAATATGTGTTGTTGTTGTCATTGATGTCAACTTGATGTGAGGAGATAGATTGGAAATATGTGTTCAGATGTTCCCATGTTCTTTGGCATTGCTCCTATGCGTGCATTTGATGTTTTGAGAATTATACAGTATTAGGCGATCAAATATGCAAGAAAGAGTATTTGAAGTCTATATGGTAGAATGCTCTGCATTCCTCCGCATTTGGTGATGAGAGCTTGTGATTCTGAATATAATGATCATGTTTTGTGGATGTTGCACTCTTGTGGTTTCAAGTCCTCAACATTGCAATTGATGTAGTTGGTAATTGAAGCTTATTGACAATTTGACTGTCTGTCAAGATTGGTCTAGAGAATGCTCCACATTGATGTTCTCAGTTTGCAATCTAGAAAACATGTTTAGAATGCTTGTGCAATATCTCAATTCAATTTTCAATTGGTATTTTGCTCTACAAGTATAGTTACGTTGTTATGGTTCTCCACAATGTGGTTTGGTGTAACTCTCTAGCCTACTATGTTGGCTCTCCTATTTCGGTTATATTCTTTTTGGTCCGAACTTGTGTAGGAAGTTGAATTAAGATGAAGTTTTTGGCCATACTATAGCGTGTGAAGATCCGCATTAAATTATTTTCAATAAAATTATGTTTTTGGGCCAACTGGTTAAGTTGAATTATATTTTTGGGCCAACTAGTTATATGCTACATAATTTATCTCCTAAGCAAAGCGCAATCATAGCAATTGTGTTTGGTGACCAACTTGATAGGACTTATGTTCATCCTCTATTTTCTATTTTGGCCGACCTATTTGAGGATTTTGATGAAGATAATATATATTGAAGATCATTTCAACATGTTGATATGTGTAGAACGTGTTGTGTGAGTGTGTCGAATATAAGTGTGAAGATTAGTTTGGATAGGACACCTTCATGATCATATCAATCAATATACCAATATTGAGACAGCAAATGTGTGTGTTGATTGTCATGAAGTTGGTCGCTTGAGATAGTAATTCAAGGACAACTTTTTGATTGAAGAATTGTTGGGGGCACTATGTTGAAGGCTTATTCATTTTGATTCAAAATATCCATGTGTCCTATTAAGTGACAGTGAGTCCTTCATGGCCATTTTATATCTTGCCCTAAGACAATGAGTCTTAGTCTACAAGTCCTTTGTATCTTGCCCTAAGGTAGGGCACCTTAGCCTACAAGTCAAGAGTAGTGAACTTCTTCAACACTGAGCCTAAAACAAATATTGTGAATTTGTTCTTCATATAGTGTGAGTTGGATCTTCCCGTGGTTTTCCTTCTTGGATTTTCCATGTAAATGGTATTCTCATGTGTATGTTCATTGTTTTATCTTTCTTTGTTGTTAATTTGGTTAAGGTTGCTTAATGTGTAATTATGATTGAAAAACTTATAACTATTTGATCAAGACTAATTCACCCCCCACCCCCAATCTTAGGGTGTGTTCAACACCTGTAACTTAAGGAAATAAATCTCATTAATTGAAAGCAGGTGTATAAAAATAAAATCAAACAAAATGTTAAATTAGAAAGGTACAAACAAAGATCAATGGCTAAGAGCTCCTCCCAAAGAGAGAGAGTTGATCTAGATGAAATTATTTTACTTTACTGCTAGAGTTATTAGTAGCAATGTATACAACGATATGTACGAAACATAATATTTGCCCAAGCAATGGGAGTTCTTGCTAGACTTGTGTTTATCCTTGGTAAAGAGCATTGAGCATGGATCAATAGGGTATTAAGATATTTGTGAGGAACTAATTATTCTTTTTGTTATCAATGTCCTAATGATGAAGCCAAAATATTAAACATAGATACTTTATTAATGCAAATTGAATACATGACTTGAATAGTTGAAGGAAGATCCACTAATGCCAATATGTTTTCTATACTTGGTGCTGCTATTAGTTGGTTGACTAAAGACAGCCCACAATTGTTTTGTCCACTATCAATGTGGAATGTTTATGTCTGCAAAAAAGTACCTATAAAGAGGTAGTTTGATTATCATGATTGTGCTCTAATATTGGCTTCAATTACAAGGTGATTTAGATTGGATCTAACTATTAGATTGATACCATATGTTTTCTACATGTGGTGCTGCTATTAGTTGGTTGACTAAGATGCAGCCCACAATTATTTTGTCCAATAGCAAAACGGAAAGTATATGTCTGCTACAACTGTCTATAAAGAGGTAGTTTGATTATCACAGTTGTGCTCTAGAATTGGCTTTGATAACAAGGTGGTTTAGATTGGATGAGACAATTAGAGCGTTATCCGCTTGGCCAAGAATCACATGTACAATGGAGAATGGTAAAATCATATTATAGAAGGAAAACACTAAAAAGAATATTGCACATTCACTCACGAAACCAATGCATATAGGCCTTGGATCCTATACATCTTTGCTATGGAAATGTAAAAATCAAGTGGGATAATGTTGGAATTAGGTAATATCTTCCTTGCCAAATCTTATGCCTCCAATATTTGATTGTATGTGTAAGCAGAAAACTAACGTATTTGATCCTTAGTGCATGGAATGGGTGACCTTGGATGCCAATGTGACGCAGTCAAGGATGGATAAACCAAGGAGATCTGTCCAAACCTTGCAGCAAATATAACAACGGAAGAAAACAAGAATAATAGATAAAAACAAGAGATTTAGCATTTTATTATCATCGGAAATCATTTACAACAGACTTGTGACATGTTTCACATGCCAAGCACACAGGCCTTATTACACTCAAAACCTTCCAAATCCTACCCAAGCTAAGCCAAATAATCTTATGAGATCATCCTGCTCCTTAGGAACAAGTCCATACGCTTATAAAGCCATCGCAACATCTAGTCGGCCTTGAAAAGATTACATTCCCCAAGAATTGAGAAAACGTATTACAACAAATAGGTTAGGACCCAAATCTTTAGGAACAACCTCCAAAGAAAGATTTAAGAGATGTGATCACACAATAAAGTCGGCCTCAAATGTAACAATGAGCTGGCATGATCGCGTACAGAAAATCCCACCGGAAGATCAAGAAAAGATCGAAAAACACAAAACCAACCGGGAAGATGAAGAACATGACAGATACGCTTATAAAGCCATCACAACATCTAGTTGGCCTTGAAAAGATTACATTCCCCAAGAATTGAGAAAACGTATTACAACAAATAGGTTAGGACCCAAATCTTTAGGAACAACCTCCAAAGAAAGATTTAAGAGATGTGATAACACAATAAAGTCAGCCTCAAACATAACAATGAGCTGGCATGATCGCGTACAGAAAATCCCACCGGAAGATCAAGAAAAGATTGAAAAACACAAAACCAACCGGGAAGATGAAGAACATGACAGATACGTGAAGAATCTGTCTTTACTTACGCGTGAATAAACCAAACGAGGTGCGATCGTAGGATAAGCTCCAGGGCGAAGCCAAGAACACGCTGTCACGATCGCAACACAAAATAACAAGCACAGATCGAACACTAACCAAAACACCAGAACTGCCCAACTGGAACAGAACAGCAAACAAACAAGAAAGAATATCTTTTTTGTTGATGCAAGATTGCCAAAATTCTAAGATGCTCCTGCATCACAATGTGTGGAGCGATAGTACATTAATTACTATTCTCTTCTTATTTGGGATTATTATTGCAAGAAAACATGAAAAAAAAATTGCAAACATTAAAGATCACTTTGAAGTTTGGACTACAAGGAGGGCAATTCAAAGCATTGTATTGGAGATTACATACTTGGAATTGTTTTCTATTCTAAGAAAATGCCCTCCATCATAGGAAGCCATGAGATATCATTCCATGGTATTTTGGGACCTATTTTGGGCCCTTGGCTACTATTGTTTGGTGGCTTTCCAGGCCTCCTTCATTCTCTATATATATTGAAGACATAAGAGGTACTTTGTGAGTTTATTACTTAATTTAATTATTTAATAGAACAATTAAAGTGACTTTTTATGTCAACCAGGATTATTAAATAAGTCACTTTATTTCAAATTAAAAGATAAAGAAATGAATGCCAAGAGACAAGCTGATGGAATGCTAGGAGATTTCTATGGAATTACAAGGAGGATTATTTAAAACATGTTCAGATGTTTATGAAAATTGATATTGGATTCAATTCCCTCTTGGAGGAGTTAAGCTTCTAAGGACGAAAAACTCTTGGAAAATAGAGAATTGGACAGAAACCCAGATTCTTTGATAGGAGGTTGAGCTATTACAGGTTTCACTATAGAGCTTAATTGCAAATACTGTACAGTCTTCATCTGAAGACAAAGTTTGTAAGGTTTATTTCAAAAACATCTTGTGTGGGATTTATTGAAGATTAATATTACATTCTAAGAAGTTATATTATGAAATTGGGGCTTTGATTGTTATTTCAGAATTGATATAAAAGGGCCAATTCAAATTAAGCTTATATTATATTGAAGAAATATTATTTGAGTGGGGTTCAATTTCACTTCCAAGGAGTATATGTGCGAACTGGCTATATAATATTTCAATTGGTGAAAGGTAGCGACTTAATATTATATATTCTCTTTCTGAGCCAGCGTAATTGGGCAAACTATAATTTAAAGGGGAGATTATTGTTCAAGCCATATATTTCATACGCAAATTTGTTATGGACTATACAATTAGCTGAAACTCTATAAGGGTCAACAGAAAAATAATTTGTGCTGTCGTTTTCCTTTGGTGCGATCATAGTCCAACCGTTTTGTTCCAAAGCCATCACGGGAAGTACAAAGAGAGTCCCAAAGCCGTTCTGAAATCCCCTCAAAGGTTCGATTCAACATTGGGTTGCCACAAACAGTTAATGCCATGAATAAGAGATGTGCCACCATGAGACTCTTCCCATGTTATATACATCCTTGTTTCGCTCAAGGTGCATTCATCCCTGAGTTGTGTGTGGGTATTATAATTGCAGAGCATCCAGATATTATTGCTAGGCGCAACTAGACTTGAAGATTGTTTGTATTACTGCTGCAAAATATAGGTTTCAAAGACAAGCTGCTGCGGCAGACTGTAATTAGTTGCAAACACAATGCCGTATAGGATATTCAATTAAGGAGTCTTCTATTTTGCTATGTGACATCGACAGCCTAATTATTGGTATTTCTCTGTATAAGGTCAGAGATTATTACTATTCTATTCTGAATTATTGGTATGTCTCTGTATAAGCCGTGTATGAGTCTTGGTGTGTGTTCCCTGTTGAGGGACAGGGTTCTTCATTGCAAGCCAGAAATCTTATTCTCATCACAGTGGAACAGATTCATGTGTTTGGTGAAACCATAGGTAGCCACAGTAAGGACATTGGCGGTGAATGTTGCATCTGCAAATTGGGTTTATAATATCGTGGCTGGGCAACTACTGTGTGCATCTCCAGCAATCACATAACATCCAGAACCGCAAAGGAGGCATCTATGCATGCTTGGTGTATGTGGAGTATATGGTGGCCTTCATTAGGTTCGTGGCAAGAGAGAGTGCAAACTGTGTGCTTTGAGAAAGCCGCTACATGTAATCCATTCGGAGATTCATTTCCAACGTGGAATAGAGGTTTGATGCTACCATACTGATATTACTCTCCTGTTCATTCACAACACTCAGATTTGGTGACAGGAGTTTGTGTATGTTCCAACCAATTAAGGTGCAAAACATTATTCTCTTCCAGACTTCAGTCTCTGTCTTTCTGAGAAATAGTGACAGAGTGCAATACTAACAGATTGTCTGCAAAAAGATTTCCTTCTATTTTATCATAATTATATTTGTTTGGAAGGCTGTTTAATAATTGGTGGCATTATTAACTTTCTGTGAATGAATTTAGTTATATTGAATCATGAGCAAATAATTAAACAGCAACATTTAGAAAATGCAAACAGTGATCTTCACAACATAGACAGCCTCCGCTTGCAAAGTGTTTGTCTAAATGTCTAAACACAAATCAAACATCTGAGTCACACAACAGTATGACAACTCTTTGACAAAATGTCTGAATACTGATTCCTTGTGAAGTTCGGCCATCGAATCTCAATTTGGCCAAGATTCCTTTAGGGATCTTACATTATATTACTAGAATACTGCCCAAAAATGGAAGATGAAGTGGATTGTATTGTTGTATAGATTTATTCTTTTGATAGTAGGATTTTTTCTCAAGATAGTTTCTCCACATATTTCCAATGTCATGTTTGTTGATTTTAATTTGTTAGTGTTCATCTATATATGATGGTTAATCACAAGATTTTCATTTTATAATAATGAGATTTGAAGTTTTGAACACTTTATGTTATATTCTCAATATAATTGCTTACTAGTTTTTCACAATACCATTAGTACATTGGTTGGTTGTGGCCTTATTTGAATTTTTCATCTCTTTTATTATCATGTCAAAAGATCTCAAGGATCATCATCCGACATTTATTATAACCTTAATAAGATGAGGATTAACCTAATCATATGCATTGGCCTCAGCTGTCCAATTTTTGTTGAGTTTTGCCTGCTTTGTCTCAATAGAACTTGAGCTGCAATGTGAGGGGATAATAAGACCTCACGATAGACTTGTATATAGAGATGTAACTAGGTTAGATAGAAGCCTAAAATTGAAATCCCTTGTCAATATTTACATTGACATAGTTAAATAAATACACATTGCATGCCTTAACATGACTCTGGCTGAATGGATAACCCTCAATCCTCGACTCTCAGTCAAAAAGGTTTCAGCCTAAAACTTATGCTCCTATATGAAGTGGCAAAATGATTCTATGTGTTTAACATTTAACCTCCATCAGAAAAATAGGTAATACCAAAATATAATTTTATATCTAATACTAAATAGTAAATATTATAAAATTTAAATATAATACTAATTTTGTTCTATTTACATGATTACTATTGTTCTATTAATAAATTTTAAATTAATCATAAAATATTATTGAAATAGATATAAGAAACCTACAGTTTAATTTTATTTCAACATTGATAAAGCTTATAAAAGATAATAAGCTAGTTGTCAATTGAATTGGAGGCTATAATAAAAAATAAGTTGTCACTTTAAATTGTACCCCATGAATTTCAATGCCAATAATGCCTATTACACCAGTCACAATAACTATTTTTACATACATAACTACCAATCATCATGATATGAAATAGCAGCGGATGCAAGAAGTGGCTACTCCTACATCCAATCCGGTCGCTCATGCAGAAGAGATGGCAGAGATTTCAAAGTTGGGTTCTAGCTAGTGAGGCAACTATACATATTTTTCATTCTGCCCGTGCATTTTTCCCAGCTATATGTGAGACTGGCAGCTGACAAAAGGCAATGGTGGTTTCCACTCTGTACCTGTGACTTTAGATAAAACAGTAGCAAGGGAAAGAAGTAAGGCCGCAGTGGAAATCGAGACTTTGAATTTTGTAGGCTCCAGCAAGTTGAACAATACTAGGGCTTTGGGAAAAATTGTAGGTTATATCTCTATGGAGCTTGTCAACCAAGACCTAAGGATTTGGATGCTGAGAATAGGGGATCTTGCGATGAAATTGATTCCATGGAGATCAGGAAGACTGTGTTGAATATGATGCTCAACCCAAGATAATCCATAGGAAAGCGAAATTTGTTTGATGTGACACAATCTCTGCATAGCACTACCATGCCTTCCCTGGCCATAGGCCATTGATGCTGCATGGGGACTCTAATGGTATTAAGGAGCAGGCTGAGGTTTCACATAGCTTCCTAGAGAAACTGCACACAATTATGAATAACAAAGGTAAAATCTCTCACAGATTGGGTAAATTGCCAAATTCTTAAATGTCAAACTGCCTAAGTAAAAGTTAAAAATGTTTCTTGCTCTCATTAATCTCAGTTTAGTAATTTGCCCCTTTTACTGGCTTCTTTTACTATAACAATCAAGTGGGAGGACAAAAATATATGTGTCCTTGCCTATGCCCATGTGAATCTGATGCTATAGTATAATTAATAAATGATTTTTGGTTTTTTGCATCAAGGGATGCAACTGAATGGTAGGATAGTCTACCTCATTCATGGAATGGACCTGGTGAACTCTGGGATACCTGAATCTGCACTTCAACACTTATTTGTTTTGAGAACTGTGGATGCCCGACCCAACTCTTTTACCCACCAAAAAATAATAATCTTGCTATGCTATGTTTCCTATTTATGCTATCACTGTCGTGTATCACCTTACATTATATTCTTCACCTAACCCTATGCCTTTGCTCCCATATTACATCCTTCTACTTCTCCCTAAATATGGATATTATCTTCCTTCTGTGTTCCACCTATTGCAACTTAGAAATTGAAAACAAATGAGAAACAAGAGCAATTATAAGAGTATTATTAACCGTATCATATGTTTCAATTTAATTGTGCCATATAATACGAACAATAATTTCATTTGATAATGGTGAAATATAGCTGGTTCACTGACAAGTAATCAACTCTAAATTTGAAAAACAAGCAGCGTGCTGATTTACTTCAGCAAGGTACTCGCCAAGCTTTTGAGCATCGCCTTTGATGTTACTTTCCAAGTGGTCATTCCCCAGAAGTGACTTAGGCTTATCACAATGCTATAATAGCAAATATCGATACTTTAAAACTCGGTAAAATAAGATAACTGAATCCAACCTAATCTCCTATTTTTCCAAATTAAGGACCTGGTAAAACCATCATTTACTTACCAAAAAACCTCCCTTAAAACTCAAATGATGCATATTTTTTTCATAATTTAATGAAAAAGCTGTCAACCAAACAATGATTTATCTTTCCAATCCCTTGAAAACCAATTCACACCACTTAGATCCAACATGCTGAAGGCGAAAGTAACAGAAATGACTATATAAAAAAGAAAGGTTTTACGCAGTGATCAAATTCCTCTGTTGAACTCACCGAGCCTACAGGAGTCTTGGCACACTTTCCACATAAATAGTTTCTGCAACAGACTTGACTCAAGAGTCACTTATCTACTGCAGAAACTCGGGATTGTTGCTTGTACAATATCCACATGTCCTCTTATTGAGAACCCATAGGTTTACTAAAAATAAAGAGAGAGAACTAACCTGGACCATAAGTCATAATTTATAAAACTGAAATACTCTAAATTATGTAGCATTTTATTAATTTCTGTTTATTCTAATGTGGACTATACAAACAATGTTGATATTACAAGCTATATTTACTTACACATATTTGGTTAATTTTAACAGCAAACCATACCCACTGTCTCCAAAAATCTAGCATGCCTTTTACTGCACCAGTTCCCTACCCATTTCTTGGTAACTTTCATAAAAAAAATATTTAACTCCGCATTGCATCAAAGAATGGCAAGGTAAAAATACAAATATATGAAGCATGTGTAATATAGCTAAAAAGGCCACAAATGGAAAGACCACAACGTGTATTGAATCACTAAAACTGTGACAGAATCCTAGGAACACAAAAGTAAAATTCAACACAATCTGTAAAGTTGTTTAAGTTTAAGCAACTCAAGTAGCATCATATATTATATAATTAGTATAACTACCATATCAGTAGTCAAATTTTACTCAAACTCAAATGTCAATTGAAGTTAAAAAATAATAATTTTAAGTGTCAACTTAGCCATCATTGATCAAGTATCATATTGATCAGGTATAATATGGGTCTTCAAAAATATCATCAACCTTCATATTAGATGATGTAGGTAGTGGTAAATTAGAAGAACCACAAATAATGCCACTGGCATTAGCACTCTCATACTCACTAGTAGTTACCTTATACGTGAAAGCTAACTTAGGTACCTGTCTGTAAAGCATGACATACATGAGCAAGATGGCTTAGTTGGTGGTAAAGTGACAGTTTGAAGGGGAAACAGCTACTATTTGAGGTGACTGAATGAATATTTGTTGAAATGCTGACCAAACAACAGATTACAGACTTTACTTGTCCCTCAAACCTTTATCTTACACATATAAGTCAACCTTTACAGTAAGGTATACGCAAATTGCACTTTTAGGGGGGGGAATGTACTTAAAAGTAAAAATTTAAAATTTAAAAAAAAAAGTAGGAGCTGACAAATTAGTCCAGTTACCCCTCAAACTCGACCAAACCCATAGGGAATTAACAAGACCCTGCCTGAGAGACCCATAGGGAATCAACAGTACCCTGCCTGAACCCACGGTGAATCGAATCCAGACCCTGAACCCAGGCCGTACCAGACCAGGAGCCAACCCCTATAGGGGACGGACTGATAAACTGTTGTAAGTCCATTAGAGTGAATGCAGCAATAATGCTTATTACACACTGATAAAGCTCATACGCATTCATATGCATGCAATGAAATATACAACATGGAGATACAGAATGCTAGGATGTCGGTTTATCATTAGTTTCTGCCAAATACCTCTTTAATGGAATGCCCATAACAATTAGACGATAAAGACCATAGAATACCATAACACTTTATCTCCTTGATTTCCTAAAATCATGGACGAAGGCAGACTGAGGTCAATTATCAACAATGTTTTAGAGAGATGAATTTTTTAAGTGGAATCTTGCTGTAAACATTGAAGTCCTGAATAATTAGTACGTTGTTTTAATGCAACTCAATTGCTTGGCTGTTCGAACTATAATACTCTTGGGTACTGCGTAACCTGCGTTTACTAAATTAAATTAAAAATAAATATGATAACATAGCAAGTATTACTGCTTTCCAAACCAGAATTTTACTTAATCCTTTCAACAATGTTGCTCTTCTTATGTAGGCATTTAATGCAACCCAATGTAGTAGAATATCTGGGCATTTCAGGTTTTCCTATTTAGAAGAATCTGCAATCCACCCACCATTTGCCTATCCTAATGATGGATCACAATTTCAGCAGTTTAAGCCAGAAGCATTTTCAATAAAAGGAAAAAATAATTTACATATTATAGCCTAGACCAACTTAATATTAAGTTTACCCCAGAAGCATTTCAATCAAAGGAAAAAATAATTTACATATTATCGCCTATACAACTTAATATTAGCACAATTTTCTAGATGGCTTTCATTTTGGCGATAAGTTTTCTGTGTTCTCTGCGACAATTAGACGTGTCGCTCTGTATTGAAGCCATGAAGTCTCGTGTTCTTTGGTAAAGGTAAGGGCTTTCTTGAAGATCACGGTTAAACCAAGCTTGGGAATAAATAGCCTGATTGAGCAACAACAGAGCACTTACAGAAATTAACGGGTTACTTGCATAATTAAGAAGCCTAGTTGAGGACATGACACAACCACAAGGTTCTAAAGCGGAAAAAGGATTCTATTATAAAAACACAATTTGAAGCGGACACATCGTCCAAGTATTTAAAATATTCAATTACAAAGAGATTTAATTCCGATTTCATGGATCTAAGTTTTCAGAGTGAGAATTTTCCAGCCATTATACAAAGAATCTGCAATCCACCCACCATTTGCCTATCCTAATGATGGATCACAATTTCGGCAGTTTAAGCCAGAAGCATTTCAATAAAAGGAAAAAATAATTTACATATTATAGCCTATACAACGTAATATTAAGTTTACTCCAGAAGCATTTCAATCAAAGGAAAAAATAATTTACATATTATCGCCTATACAACTTAATATTGCACAATTTTCTAGATGGCATTCATTTTGGCGATAAGTTTTCTGTGTTCTTTGAGACAATTAAATGTGTCGCTCTGTATTAAAGCCATGAAGTCTCGTGTTCTTTGGTAAATGTAAGGGCTTTCTTGAAGATCACGGTAAAACCAAGCTTGGGAATAAACAGCCTTCTAAATCGAGCAACAACAGAGTACTTACAGAAATTAACGGGTTACTGGCAGAATTAAGAAGCCTAGTTGAGGACATGACACAACCACAAGGTTCTAAAGCGAAAAAAAATTCTATTACAAAAACACAATTTGATGCGGATACGGATCGTCCAAGTATTTAAAATATTCAATTACAAAGAGATTTAATTCCGATTTCATGGATCTAAGTTTTCAGAGTAAGAATTTTCCAGCCGTTATGAGCCCTCAAAAAAACAGGGTGCAAAAGCATTTCTCGTACCAGATAATATGTGTTACCGACACCCACAGCAATTCAGATTCTCAAGCACTCCGCCGCTACAGAATATCACCAGCCCGGGGAATATGAAGATCGCCGTACTCCAATCCACAAGATCCAAAACTAAATCCACTCTGTAATCTTACTATTTCCCTTTAATAAAACAGCAGGCCGTGTATGTGCACCCGACGAAACCCTCGCTCCACAAGTCCAAAAAGGTCGTAGAAAGTTTAAAAAGCAGCAACCCCAAATCACAAATTGGTTGTAAAGATCATAGGATCTGCCATATTTGGTCAAAACTGGATGCAAAAAGGGTTAATTACTACTACTACTAATAGCGCTACGCTTACTCCAACTTTCCCACTGTTTCAGACGATGCGAGGAAACGCTCCCGTAGACGAAGAAGCCCTGCAGAGGAGTTCGAACACACCCGCAAAAGGCTGCAGGCATTGTAAAATCCCCTTAAATATCGTAACAAATAATCAGGGCCGATGGCACTGTGATTCGAGCTGAAGGCCTCCTGACGAGAAGAAATACGTATTGTAAGAGGATATTTGCAAAGAGCTAATTTGAGGAGGAGATTGAGTGATCAGCCCATGAATCGTAAACGTCTGTGCTACTGCAGAGGATATTAAGACCGTGAGAGCCAAGGTCAGACACGAAAATATCTTAAGCTCAGATAAAGTAATGAACGTTCGTGTTGAAAGGGCTTTATATAGGTGTGAAGTGGGGGATTAGATGATGGTTAACTAAACCCAGGGTTAAGAGTCGGTGCCCTATGATGGTTCTGGAAGCCGGCCAGAGTAGGACTAGACGTACGACAAAGCTAAGCCGTATTGGAAGGACATGAGAGAATCCCATTTCACACACTCATTCCCCTATCCCTCCAAACTAAAGATATTTTCACTACGAGATTGTCAATGTGGTCTAGTAAGGGCCCCTTTGGGTACTCTCCTAGGCTGTTTGTTTGCATAATTGGAATTTGAGTCAAAATCTGATTATCTCAAAATCACATTTTGAAATTTTGGTTTTGTGTATTCGGAAGATAGTTTGGACCGTTTGGTTGACCTGGAAGATGATCTTTCGAGTCAATCCATCGTTTGCGTTTGGTTGCCATTTTCAAAATTGGAATTAAAATAGAGAAATTCCTACTTCTGTGTTTGGTTTGCAATTTCAAATTGGAATTGGAATTACATTATCTATTTTCTGTGTTTGGTTCTACATTTTGAATTGGAATTAGAATTTGACAAGAAAAAATTTAAATTTTTTTTATTATTATATAATGTTTTAATTTAATATTTTATTTATTTTGTCCATTTTTTTATTAATTTATATTTTTATATAGTAAATCATAAACAAAATTTAATTTTTTTTTCAATATTGTGAATAGTAAAGTTAACTTTTTTTAATAATTATACCATTGCTCGATATCACATCAAAATATAAATAAGTCGTATAGTCCACATATATATCTATTTCTGCATAATGACCCAACAAAATAGTGTAATTGTTGCACAAAGTAAACATCGTAAAAACATGATTTCAGCTTTATAGGTAGCCTCCACTTTTGCAATAGTTTTCTCGAACGCTTTGCAAGACTTGCACTCGGCATCCACAACAGGTATATGTGTAGAAGGTGCAGATGATGTAGATAGCGTTGGGGTGCCATCGGCCCACCGAAAGTAGTCACATCCACCGCCATCCTACAATATAAATCTAAGTTAGTCTCGCTATAATGACTAATATTTATTATTTGTAAACATTTAAATATTGTGCAATTAACAACCTTTTTCTTATTTATGCAAGTCCAAAATTTACGCTCTGGATTAGTGTCTGTGTGTGACGTCCTCAACACGCAGTGCGCTCCATCACCACAGTCACACATAGGGGGGTAAAAGCACAATAATCTGTCACCCTTTTACAAAGGAAAAGGACAACAACACCAAAACTGTAAAACTTCAAGGGCATAAAAGTCACATTTCTATTGAGAATTTGAAGATGATGTAAACTGATGAAACGTGTCAAATAGGATGAATTATATGCCTATAATTTTTTTAAAAAAAATTGAACCAAAATTAATATGTTTTTTGAAATTTTTAGGTCTATTTTTCATTTTCTGAAAAAATTGTAAATCAGGGAGTTTACTTCCCGCCAAATAATTATAAGTAAATCATTGTTTT
>MU224932.1:2890853-2906272 GCA_018584345.1 Thuja plicata
ATTCTTTTGAAATCAAAATTAATCTCCTAAGTGATCTAATCACTAATCTAAATTAATCATTTTTAGCCAATTCAAAAATAATCAAATACATGGCTAAGATAATTAATTTAAAAGGAATTAAATAAAAATCCCAATTGCAAACTCCTCACTTGCAAAAGAGAGAAAATCAATCCCCTAGCCTAATTAATTCAATCTTTCTATAGTCCTAATTAATTATTACAAAGCAATCAATAGCTTAAATAATTAATTAAAAACCCTATTATTGAGTGAATATATTATTTACATATTTCATTTCATTAATATTCCCTCTAACCTAACCAATCTCAAATACCCAACCATGAGTTCAAACTCATCCCAACCCCTTCTCACATGCTAATTCTTCTTAATTAGCTAATTAACCCTAATTAGCTAATCCCCCTCCACTCATTCTCTCTCCTCCCATCTCTATCCCCTTAATCACCTATCTTAAAGCCTTAATCTTAATCCTAAGCTACCCCTAAGCTTGTCACATTCCTAATTTTGTGATTAGGAATTCACCCCTCCCCCAAAAGTCAACATTCTCAAGTTTGACCTTAAACCCTCACCCATGATTCTTAAATCCTCACCCATGCCTCATTAATGCTTTCATAAATGAAGCATTAATGCCTCTTACACATTCTCTTCCACACTCCTCATTAATGAGTCTCACACCCTCATTAATGGCTTCCCTTATAGAGTCTTCTCCCCTTCCTCCCTTATTTCTATAAATTGGATGGTTTTTGAGCTCAAATGGCCTTGAATTTTAATAGTTGAAAGCATCCTTATGCTACCCATATTTGGAGATTTGAAAGATTAAACTTATGTTGCTCATATTTCTAGGGATTTATATTGATTTTTAGCTCTTATAGTTGTATTGTTATAATCTTTCATCTTAGAGTTTAAAATGGACTTTTATTGAGCATATTAGATTAATTTCATTTTAACCTTCCATTCTAGATTGTTTTTGCCACTGATTTATGCATAATCTGAGGGCATATTATTGCATTCTTCAAACTCTTCTTAGATAGGAAGCAATAGGTCAGTTTTAGTGATTAATGTCAAACCCTTGCTTTTTATGATTTTTCACTAATATAATGACTTATTGAAGTGTTGTGTCGTTCTCAACAGGTGCATAAAATCACACAGATTTCTGGCGCCCACAGTGGGGAAATTCCTCACATTTTCCTTCATTTCCTAATCATTTTTGGCTAATTGGTGTTTTTAGTTTTCATGTTCAGAATCACTTTTGGTCAAAAAGGCTCGTATCTGGGGTATTTGATCGCAACGCAGGATCTTTGATCGCACCCCAGGTTTCAGAGATCACATCCAAAAAATCCTGGGTCATTTTTGGTGAAAGCTCGCATCTGGTATCACTTCTGTCGCATCTTGGGTAAAGGATCGTATCTGGTATTTTAAATCGCATCTCGAGTTTCTAGGCTCGTATCTCGCTTGTTAATTTGAATATTAAGTTGCCTAACCACTAATGTTTTGATCTGTTATGATTTTGTCCTTTACATAGCCTAACAGTTGTTTGCAGGTTGTTATCCAGAAGGTGGAAAGGCTTTTCCTAACTTGTGGTTTGCATGTTTTTAGACTAAACTTGATATATTAGCTTTGTTCCAAGCTTTATAACTTAAAAAAACTTTCCAATCACTTGTTAAATCAATCAGATTAGTATGTTCTTTTCCCTCGAGGAAAATCAGAAAGTTAAAAGTTGGTTTAAAATTTGAAAGGAGTTTGGAGTAATTGAACAAGGCAAACAAATTCATTGTTTAACTTTATTTTGGCAAAGTAATTGAACAAGAAAATCATTAAACTTTGTGGGACCAATTGAACAAGATTCATAGTTTAAATTTCCCTTTGGAAAAAGTAATTGAACAACACAAATCACCTAAATTTTGTGGGAAAAATAACAACTTCATTGTCTAAACTTTGGAAATAGTAATTGAACAAGCAAATCACCAAATTTTGGGGAAACTGAACAATCAAACTTTGCTTTCAAGTACTATGTCTTCATAATTTAGGAATATCTAAATCAAGCTCAAACTTGCTTGAAGGAATGAACATTGATTGAAGTATTTTGGGAGAAAACGACATGGACTAGGAGAGTATGCTCTTCTTCTTTCAAAGAATTAGAAATCTCAAAATCCTAAGCTTGCCAATCCTTTGTATGCTTATTAAACAGTAGAGGGCATGCCAATTGAGGGAAAAATTTCTCGAGAATGACTCAACTAAGGACAGGTTTTACGCCAACCCTTCCAACTCACTATAAATAACTTCTTCCTCATAGGCCAAAGCCTTGGAAGATGGAATCGGTTTTGTTCTCAGAATTTTGACATCATTCCTTGAACATGCTTGGGTATGTGTAGAGCAGAGCCACTTGAATCTTTCTTGTGAGACTACACATATTTGAGTACTCATAGGGCTATACGCCTCAATTTTGCCTTGTGCAATTCTATGGGAGACAGTTTCGAACGGATTGCCCCATCATAAACAACAAAATTTTTAGTCAAACTACTCGATTCATCCCCGAAAGGGTGATAATCTTTGTGCAAGGAAAAAAGTAATTGCCCCAAGATACTCGTCATATCGTGCCCTCACTTGCGTTTGGAGTCGGCTAATATGACATCATGACTGGAGCCATTGCGTGCTTGGCGATGGCCATATTCTGATTAGCATTTGAGTGTGTACCTAAGTCTACAACCAAGGATTTTCATCCTCTACTTAGAAAATAGGACGTAAGGATGTGTTTGTTCCCCTCTAACAATGCAATAGATGTTTGACGTGCCTGAAAATCCACTAAAAAAATAACGCCATCAAACAAGCAACAAAATTCAAATCCTTGGGCTATATGTGTTTTTCACTCACTGGAAAGTCTCAGAAAACAATCCATAATCAAACAAACTTCACGCATTTCCAAGACAATTTTGACGAAGTTGACAAGATTTGATAGAATGATAGAGGCTCATTTTTAGTTTGTCCTAGCTCGCATTAGGTTATGCAAGATCGCATCTGGTATCCTTAATCACATCTGGTCAACATTGCATCGTATCTAGGGAGAAAAGTCACATATTGTATTTCCTAGCTAGCATTTAGTTCATCAAAGGCTCGCATCCTATATTTCCTGGCTCGCATGCAGAGGGTCGCATCTAGGATAGTGGGCACGTGTAGATTTGTTTCTCATAAAATTTTAGTAAAATTGGATACCCTTTTGGCTCTTTAGTCTTGTCATGTTGCCTTATTCTGGTCTCTCTGTCGCTGTTTTAATACTTTTTTAGACATCTACCTTGCATGCCCTTTTGAACTCTTACAATCGGTCTCAATATGTGTGGTCTATTCACTTTTCAAAACAACTTGATTCCTAGCTCACTAACAGGGAATTCTAACCCTTTGACGCTGTAATCATTTACTTTAACCAAAACACAAACAACACTTATACCTAGACACACTCACTTGGACCATTTGAGACTCTATTTGACACTATCGAGAAGCTTTAACAAAGTTGAGACACAACTTCATGGTTAACACAAGACACAACAAGTATTTTGCTGATGAATCAAAAGTACCTCCTAAATTACTACATTTTCAAAAAGGATAGACATCCCGCAATCCTTTATTTGACACAGACTCACCCACACCAGAAATGGATGCTACTAGGAATGAGTGGGATAATGCCTTTGAAGCATACAACCATGAACAAGACCAACAAGATCAAGATGATGCTAGTGGTGGTGAAGAAGAACCACACATCAACCACCCTTTTTTTGATTCAAAAAGTGATAGAGACATTCCCGAAGAGGAGTACAATAGACTAAAAAAAAGTAGGAAATTCCAAAGAACATTGGAAAAGATAATCGGTGAAGACAAAGAGAAATACTTTCTCCATCTAGCATCCACTAGAGTAAAATTATCTAAAGATTATGATGTTGAACAACTAAAGGAAAAGGAAGTATCAACTCCTATTTCCATTCTCGCCAAACAACTAACCTTGATGCAAACTGAACTTGCAAATCTCAAACAAGAGAAGGCTAAACCCAAGACAAAATACTCTTTGGAATCCATTTGCCCATTTCCTTTTGACAAGAGTATTAACATGGTTCCATTCCCTCCCAACATTGCAAGGCCAAAATATGACAAGTATACAGGAGAGACTGACCCACATGACCATGTGAGAGAGTTTTGTGCTCTAAGCATAGAGTACATGCATGAACCTACATACCTAATGAGACTATTTCCGGGAAGCCTAGGTGGAAATGCTATGGATTGGTTCTCCAAACTCACACCTAAGGTAAAATATTTTGAGGAGTTAACTCAATGATTTATCCAACATTACTCCTACAATATACAACATGATGTAACCATGAGGGATCTGTGTAACACAAAGCAAAGAATTGGCGAATCCTTTACACACTTTCTACAAAGGTGGAGGAAAATATTTGCAAGGTATTCAAGAGCTATTTGTGAATCATAAAAGATGGAAATCTTTGTTAAAAACTTGATACCTAAATTGAACTATGTATTGCAAATGCAAGATTCACCTAGCTTTGATAGGATGATCAAGAATGTCATCTGTATTGAATAAGTCATGGTTAAAAGGGGAGAAATCACTCTCCAAAGTGATAAAAAACCTACCAACTCCAACAACATTCCTAAATGGTGGAAATAAAACAAAAATGTTGTTAATGATGGAGTGGTAGATGTGTCTAATGCTAATCCTAAACCAACAGTGTTCAATCTAACAAATAGCATGCAAGCAAGTAAAGATGCCAAGGTAACAACTACAATACCTAAAGAAAACAATGAGAACACCAAGGGTTGACCATGGACTTCCAAGCCTCAATGAACGTTCACTCCTTTGGGAGAGCCTCTTGAGACTGTTTTAAAGACACTCTTGGACAACAAAGTTCTCACGATCCCGGATTCAAAACCATGGAAACCAAAAGTCAAACCAAGATGGTTGGATGAAAATTCTTATTGTGTCTTTCACAAAAACAAGGGACACAAGACTAATAACTATCTTAAACTTAAAAACGTAATACAAAACCTTATTGAAGGTGGTAAAATCAAAGTGGAAGGGCACACCACTAATGAAGACCATACGACATTTAACAAACCATTCCCTAATTATGAGAAAGGGGAAGCATCTAAAGGAAAAGGAAATGAAGTAAATTACACCTACTCCAATAATGATAATGTGATCAACATGCTAGACATTAAAACCGAATCAATTAATGTGGTCACTATCAAAGGGGTTAAAGACACATCTTCCCAATCAAATGCAGTAACCCAAAGTCAAGCACAAGTCACAATCAAAGGACCTAATTCCTCATCAAGACCAGCAACAACTTCCAAGGTACCTATTGTCACTATTCCCAAACCAGTGGCAACAAGACAAACAGTTACCATTCCCGCAACGAACTATAACTTAGTGGATCAATTGCAATGAACCTCTGCTCAAATTTCCATCTTTGAGTTACTTAAAATCTCCTCAGTGCATAGGGAAATTCTTGAACAAGCCCTACATTCCACAACTGTGCCAAAGGACATTGATGTAGACAGATTCCAAGCAATGGTTAATCATATCTCAACACCACATTACCTCTCTTTTTCATAAGAAGATGATAAACCATTGACACATCCACATAACCAACCCTTACATATTGAAGTCCTAATTCACAAATCTCGTGTTAGACGTGTATTAATAGATGGAGGCGCAGGGTTGAACATTTGTACTCTTAATCTAATCAGGAAGCTGGGTCTCTCAGAACAAACCATTGATTCAAGAAGCAAGATCACTATCAAAGCTTATGATGAAGAAGAAAGATCCTCTAAAAGTCTCATTGTTCTACCAATCAGAATATGACCAGTTGAAATAAATGTGATATGTCAAGTTCTAGATCTACCCTTGGCTTACAACATACTATTAGGGAGACCTTGGATCCATGAAATGCAAGAAATACCATCTACTTACCACCAATGTATTAAATTCCCACATAATGGGGTGGAAGTGACAATTCATGCAGATGCCAGTTATACTTGCAACAATGTTAAAGTAGATGATATGGTCCCTCATAACAAGGAGGTTCCAAAAGAGATTGTACCTGAAACTACTAAGGAAATGGTTATGAAGAACTTTGGAAAGACCTTAAAACTTGAAGAAAATAGTATGGGAGAATACAAGTTGGACATGAGCCCATCATTGACAGAACTTCTAGTGTCTCCAAGATCTTATGGAAAACCTTCCTCATTTTTCACACCTTCTACATCTAAAAAGCCAAAAATCCACAAAGCAACTGGTATGGTTAAAGCATCTACCTCCCAAGGGGATGAAAAAGAAGAACAAGCAGTCTTGGCTTGGCTTTACAAGGGCGAACCAAAGGAAAATGAGGTAAAACACGTGGAAATATCCCCAGAAAAGTATGGTAAAGGATATGATCTTCTCAGACAAATGGGATATAAAGGAAAATGACCTTTAGGTGACAAAGGAAAGGGACTTATTGAACCTATACCCATGGAATTCAGGGATACCAAAGATAAAACAAGACTAGGTTTCAATAATAAACCTAAAAACCCTACTTCAAGAGATAGTCTGATCTTTGACGAGGGAAGTGATGGAGAAGAAGAAACAGAGCTAGCATAATGGACCTATGAGAGATTATTACATATTGGTATAGAGTATCCCGAAGATCAAGGAGAAAGATATGTACCAAGCTTTGAAACACCACAAGACACTCATATCCCTTTGTTAACACAAGCTACTATTCAAGAGGTAGAGGAAACAACATAAGACACTCCAGAGGTGCCATTGATAGAAACAACTACTGAAGACACACCCCAACCACAAAATTCACATCCTAATTGGGGGTAGTTGGTAACAATCACACATGTCCTAGATTTACCACACTTTGATCTACAAGGGGCTAATAGAGTACATCAGGTAACTATTGTTGAATTCTTAAACAGGTCTAATGACGAAATAATAGACTCCCCTGATTATGAGTGGGATGATCTCTCTATTGCCATAGAGGACATTGAAATAGTTATGATTTACATGTTTGCAGCTCCATCAAAACACATAGAGCATTCTAACATTGCTCCTAACATTATTGATGTTCCCGAAGCAGAGGAATTATCCCTTCCCTGAATCATTGATGATGAAACTAGTATTCTCCTAGGTCTAGAAGAAATTTAGAGGCTACAAGCTAGGAGCCTCCTTCTACGAAGAGATGAGGATATAAGTTCCATTAATGAGTCACTAGAGTTCGGTCCACATATAACTAACAATGAATTCAATAATGGTGATCTGACTCTTATTGATCTAAACATCATAGAAATAGACTTAACAGAACATGTCATGTCAGTTAATAGTCTTGACGCTGACACGATGTTGTCCTTCCCAAAATCTGAATCCTTTTCTTTAATAAACCCAGACCTAATTGATTGGACTAATACAAATCCTTCTCCTATCCTAGACTTCCCTAATGACTACACTTTGGCTTTCTACCTAAATTCTTGTGAACCTTATCCTTATTCCACCAATACAAGGAGCGTGAACATGTCATAGGAGGATATCAAGTTTCTCAGTCATAAATTGAAAAATTAAAAGAAGAAAAGAACTGACGATGAAAACCACATTGTGGTAGTGTTAGATTCTAAAATAGTAAAAAAAAAAGACGTATCTAATGGTGAAAACCTCCCAGAGGCACCAAAAGATGAGATTCTTGATATTCTCCTTGAGCACTTTCAAGAAAGATCTTCAGTTTTGATAGAACCAACACAACCAGTTAACTTGGGCACAACTGAAGTTCCTCAAATTGTTCATCTAACACAATCTTTGTGAGACAAGGAGAAGATACAATTCACTGAGTTCCTGAAAGATAAAAAGATCAACTTTGCATGGTCTTACACAGATATGCCTGGACTAGATCCTAAATTAATAATGCATCATTTATCTATAGCTCCTGGGATCAAACTCGTGAAACAAAAACTAAGAAAGATGCATCCTCACGTTGCATTACTGGTGAAAGAAAGCTAGAAAAATTATTGAAAGCTGGATTCATCAGAGTCATCGCTTACGCAGGATGTATTTCTAATGTGGTCCCAGTATCTAAATTAGAAAAATCTATCAGGATCTGTACAAACTTTAGAGACTTAAACAAAGCATGTCCTAAAGATGATTTTCCACTACCAAACATTGATATTATCATAGATCTAACATCAGGCTATCAAATGTACTCATTAATGGATGGTTTCTCAGGTTATAACCACATTAAAATTGCTCCTGAGGATCATGTCAAAACCACATTTACATGCGCATGGGGAACCTTTTGCTGGAATGTTATGCTATTTGGGTTAAAGAATGCAGGTGCTACATACCAAAGAGCTACGACTACTATATTCCATGATATGATTCATAAAAACATGGAGGATTACATGGATGATACCTTAGCTAAATCAAAAGAAAGGACTACTCATATTGAAGACTTGCACAAGATATAAGAGCACATGGAGAAATTTCAACTCAGGTTCAATCCAAAGAAATGTGCCTTTGGGGTTCAATCAGGAAAGTTGCTAGGGTTTATTGTATCAGCAAAAGGAATTGAAGTAGACCCTAAAAAAGTCAAGGCTATACTAGAAATGAATCCTCCCCACAACATTAGTCAAATGAGGACATTACAAGGAAGACTCCAGTCCATCAGGAGATTCATGTCACAACTTGTAGATAAAGCACAACCCTTTACTAAATTGCTACATAAAGGTGCCACCTTCAAATGGGATGAACATTGTGAAACTAGCTTCAAAGAATTAAAAGAGTACCTGGCTACTCCTCCTATTCTCATGGCACCTATTCATGGCAAGCCGTTACTCCTATATATTTCAGCTATAGCCACATCCTTGGGAGTATTGCTCGCATAAGAGGATGAAACTAAAAAGGAAAGAGCAATCTACTATATCAGCAGAACACTAGTATCTTATGAACTCAATTACAACATAATTGAAAAAGCTTTCTTAGCAGTTGTTTTCGCATCACAAAAATTGAGACATTATATGCTGTCACATACAGTAAGGCTCATTACAAAAATAGATCCTTTGAAATACCTCTTAAGTAAGACAACATTAACAGGACAACTAGCAAAGTGGGTCCTGTTCTTGAGTGAATTTGACATTGAGTATATCGATAGAAGAGTTATTAAAGGATAAGTCCTCATTAATCAATTATCTGACTCACCACTCCAAGATGATGAACCTTTGAGAATTGAGTTCCCTGATGAGACAATTATGCATCTAACTAAGTATCCGTGGAAAATTTACTTTGATGGTTCTTTCATGCAACAAGGCTCTGGAGCAGGAGTTCTATTCATAACTCCTTAAGGCTACAAGATACCCAAATCCTACAAATTAATGTTTCCATGCACAAATAACATTTATGAATATGAAGCATTGGTAAATAGTCTTAAACTTGCTATGGAGTGGAAGATTATAAAGTTACATGTGTATGGTGACTCCCAACTCATTATCAATCAAGTAAATGGAGATTATCAGAACAAAGATGAGAAGTTGACGCCCTACAAACAACTGGTTGATGACCTAAAGAAGTACTTTGTTTTCATCACATTCCAGCAAATACCAAGAAGAAAGAATAAGGCTGCAGATGCTATGGCTACATTAGCATCCATGCTACAATTAGAGGAACATCAATTCTGATATGACTTCTTGGTGGAAGAATTATCATACCCAGCCTTTGATACACCTGAATACCAAGTAATTTGTGCTTTGAGCACCCAAGACCAATCTCGATATGCTAAAATCATTGCTTACCTAACAAACCAAACTATACCCAATGATCTATCCAGAAATGAAAAAAGAGCCTTAATTAGGACAACATCTCATTATGTCCTCATTACTAATAACTTATATAGATGAGGTCTCGACAGTACACTTCTTAGGTGTTTACAACATGAAGAGTCAGATCGCGCATTAAAAGAAGTCCACGAAGGTGTATGTGGATCACACTCAAATGGATTTTCACTAGCTAATCTAAACTTCTCATAGTAGGCTATTACTGGCCCACAATGGAAAAAGATGCTATTCAATTTTCAAAGACATGTCATAAATTCCAAACACATGGAAAGCTTATCCATGTTCTTGCTAGAGAACTCATACCATTCATAACGCATTGGCCATTTAAGCCATGGGCCTTTGATTTGGTTGGACAAATATATCCTAATTCTTCAAGTGGACACAAATACATCATTACGGCCACTGAGTATTTCATGAAGTGGGTCGACGTTGTGCCGCTGATCAAAGCCACTGGCAAACAGGTGGCTATGTTCATCTTGAACTACATTATTTGTAGATATGGGATACCCTCTTCAATTATAATAGACAATGGGAGCCAATTTAAAAACCAAGACATCGAAGACCTTTGCACACAATTTCACATTACTCAACATTGTTCCTCCATCTATTATCTTCAAGGTAATGGATAGGCTGAGGCATCTAACAAGAATATTCTCAAAATCCTACACAGAACTGTGAGTAAGTCTGGTAGGGACTGGCATTTACAATTAAATCTGACACTTTGGGCCTACAAAAAAAGCATCAGAACACCAACTGGAGCCACACCATTTTATCTAGTCTATGGCACAGAAGAAGTACTACCTATTGAGGTTCAAATCCCATCTTTGTGAGTATCTCTCCAAGGTCTTGTTACTGATGAACAATACCACATTGGTAGGGTAAATTCTTTAGACTTACTTGATGAGCGTAGGCATCAAGCGTTCGATCATCTGAAAGTGTACCAAACATGCATGTCAAAAGGGTACAATAAAAAGTTCAAACCACAACACTTTCAAGTGGGGGATCTTGTCCTAAAAGAGAATCCTAAGAACTAGCCTAACAGAGAACAAAAAGGAAAGTTTGAACCAAATTGGCTGGGACCCTATGTCATTATTACAACTTTTGGGACTAGATCTTATCAACTACCTACCCCTGAGGGAGATATTCTTCCTGATCCCATTAATACTCTACATTTGAAGCGGTTCTACGCTTGATGTCTGGCTAGCATAGCCTATGCAGTGAAAATCTCAGAAAATACAAAAAAAAGAAAAAAGAAAAAAAGGAGAAAGAACAACATAAGGACTTGAGCTCAAAATCATTTCTATTTTTCCTCCTAAATCCAAGTTAATCACATAATCAAATATTACTGATATCAATGTCGTTGCACATCCATGGCGTGCATTTTACATTCATAAAAGAGCAAGATAAAATACGAAAACAAAGCATTTATTTTACATCCTAAAAAATGCATCCATACATTTACTTACATAAGAAAAACTCAAAAACATTCATTTTGCAAATTCATATAGCATCATTTGAAACACATTCATTTCTGTAATCAGTCACAGAGCATAAATGATGTCATCATCTAAATCTAACTCATCAAGAGACCAAGGATATAAATCACATGTGCATCAAATATAAACATCTATCAAAGCAAAGAGAACCCATGAACATGTCAGAATCAAGAACAACTGCATCAAATATATATCAAATCATGGAAACAGATCAAAACTGTGGAACTATCTACAAAAAGAGTATCAAAATATTAGTATGACTTAGATACATGCATGTATAAATGTCATAGTACAAAAGAATGATCCCAGAAGGATCCAGATATACAATATGCTCTTGAAATATATGACAAAAATATAGTGTCAAGACTAACTCCCACCCTCTCCCTGATTTGGAGGAGGAGGAGGAGGTGGAACAGAGGGAGGAGGAGGAGGCATAGCTCCCTCTGACTGCTGAGCCATGCATTAAAAAGACAGTGCTCTCTGACCCTCTGGAACTATAGCATGATATAAAGCAAAATAATAGGCTGCTCTCTGTCCCTAATGTGTGGCTATCCAAGCCTGCGCATCTCTCTCCGCTCTGAGCATATCACATTGCCTATCTCGCTCTAATCTAAGGCACTCAATCTGTGTATCCCTGTTTGTAAGCATGGCCTCTAATGTGGTGATCCTAGCCTTGAGCTACTCCCTCTCATGCTCACACTATGATAAGGCATCTCCATCTCGGCCAGAGCCTCTGCCTGTGTCCTGTCCTAAGGGCCTCTCTTGCTATGCATCCTGCTGCCTCTATCTATGCTTATCTCTGGTAAGTAATGGCCTAGGATCTCTCTATGGAGCAACAAATCTGAAATGAGTTCGACAACCCTCTTCGCTGCCACTAGCACCACCACTACCACCCACAACTCCTCCACCCCTATCATCTTCACCATCATCACCGTCATCCAGACCCTGACCTCTATCTAGAGTAGGAGGACATATCCCTTCTTGTCCCCCACCATCTCTCCCAACTCCCCTCTCTCTTTGAGCTCATCCTTTGCCTCTGACAGGATGATCCTTGACAGGGTCATAATCTATGGATTCCTCTATACGAGGAATGACCTCATCATGTACTATGAACCATGGAAAGGGATGCTGGAGCATCTTTGCAAGATAGCTGTTGGAACACCCTGCATATACAATATCTGGGTGAAGGTCCCATGCAACTCCCACCATCTCCCTAATCTCCCAATTAGCAGTCTCATACATCAACTGGGGACCCCACACTGCTGCCTCATCTCAGATCCTGGCATATACCTTCATGTCCTGACACTTGACCTGTACTCGGCCAAACTGTCTCAAAACTCGGGTGTGTAAGAAATTCTCTATGATATATCAGGTCCGGCCGATCAAGTACCTACTCTAAAAGAAGAATGGCATCTATCGTTTGTCCGATGCCCACTCCTCACAATCCAAGTATGGTCGCCATACCACTACTGTCATGTCATCAAAAAGGCAACACCAGTACTCTACCTTGCCCAGATGGGGCTGCTGAATAAGACATGAGTACATATATACATAAGGTTTCTTTGGTGCTCGCTGCCTGTCTACTATCAGTCATGTAACTAGGATATGCTCCCAAGCCCAGATCTAAAGAATCAGGATCCCTATAGTCATGCTCTGGGAATGTTGGTATATGATCTCATGTAAGTCCCTATAAATATGTGTAAGGATACAACTTCCCCAGGAAAATATCCGGGAGGATACAACCATCTTCTCCAGCATGCCTACCCATCCTACCATAAAATCATATTGTCCTTTATCTAGCATCAAGACGCCTCTAATCAGTCCAACTAAGTATACATCATGACCATCATAGTGATTGCACATGTAATCCCAGGTAGTGTATCTACGTGCAATGGTGTCATCTCTAAAGAAATGACGTGCTGAAGCAATAGCTGTCCAGGAGGTCAAATCAAACTACACCTCTCGCCCCATCACAGGCACTCGCAGTATCCGCCACACATCCTCTGGTGTGACAGTCATCTAGCCAGTCTGGAGATGGAAGGTGTTGTGCTCTGAGTGCCATCTCTCGACAAGAGCATTCAACAATCCTCAATTCACCCTAATATTAGGTAAATCAGTCAAAGATGAAAGACCCACCCTAGCAACTAACTCACTCTCATCATCTGTCAGCTGTCGGGACAAGGCTAGGACATGACCCGGGTATGGTCCTTGGAATGATACTAGCTCAAAAGGGACATGTTTCACATAAAGATAGCAATTACAAAAAGCAAATCAGAATTCTATCTATGATAACTACATAGAAAAATAATCAACTAAGTGTTTTGACAGCTCGCGGGTGGAAAAAGTTCACAGTTGGCAGCATTCTAAATCTAAAAACCAGAAATGATTCTAGATCTACAGGGTACAAGCTTCTTACAGGATATGATCCTTGATTTTCGGGATGCGATGGGGCATCCCAGATATGATGCAAGGCTAACCAAGTGCGATGCGGGATGCAGCGTATGACCCTATTTCGCAGGGTATGATGCAGTTCAAAAGCCATTCTAAATCTACTAAATTCAATAAAAATTTGAAAAATAGGGTACGATCCTGGAAATCCTGGATATGACACAAGAATTCTTGTATCCATGGGATACGACACGGGATTGACATGGTACAATCTGACATACCAAATTTGACGCAAAACTAAATTGGCTCAAAATTCTACAAAAATGCATCAAAATTGAATTTGCAAATTTGACAGGGTAGATTTACGAGTACTTACCGGAGGTGGGCAGTCAGTCGGGCGTTGATGTTAATGGCTGAGCTCAAAATGATGCTTCTCCATGGGGACCACCATATTCTCTATAGAGCTCTGAAAATTACTAAGGGTAAAAGTGAAAATGAATAGGTAAAAGTTAATTTTTGGGATATATATTGGACTTTTGAGCTATCTAGGAGCTCCGAAACTCCTTCCAGACACCTGAAACTCCATTATATTCTCTTTTTGATCAACTGGGAACCAATTCGAAGGTTCCTACACCATTTTACATTGTATAGTAAAATTTTATGCCCATTCCCAAAACTACAAATTTTCTCCATGCATTCTGAATATGATTCGTAGGCTTTGTGCACTCAGTTTTGTGGGTTCTCTATCATCAAACTCGCACATTATTCATCACACATTTTGGTCCGACATCATTTTATCAAAACTCACATTTCAATGTGATTAACTTGGTCAGGATTGTTGGATTGAAGGCTTCGGTTCTCACAAGCTGGATATCTTATGTCTACCTCTTCTTAGATTCTTATTAAGCTCTTAAGTAGCTTCATATTGACCTATGTTCAATCAAGTTCAGTGTCAGTATTATCAATTCTCAGATGACAACCAAGTTCAGAATTGGTACCTTTAAGATCTTTGCTTATTGAACTTTGTTCGATCAAGTTCAAAACCAATACTATCAGTCTTAGTTCAATCAAGTGCGAGACTGATCTCATCAGACATTTCGTTTGATCAAAGACGAAATTCTCAAACTTTCTGAAGTCAAAAAACTTTATTTGAATCAATGCGCTACTCGCACATCAATTCAAAGAGGGGAAAATGTAATCAACCTAATTTGGTATGCTCTAACCATAGACCCTATTTTCCCTAAGTTTGATCATACCCCTAATTATGTCAAGACAACTCTTCAATCGGTTGACATAATTCTTTTGAAATCAAAATTAATCTCCTAAGTGATCTAATCACTAATCTAAATTAATCATTTTTAGCCAATTCAAAAATAATCAAACACATGGCTAAGATAATTAATTTAAAAGGAATTAAATAAAATCCAATTGCAAACTCCTCACTTGCAAAAGAGAGAAAATCAATCCCCTAGCCTAATTAATTCAATCTGGCTATAGTCCTAATTAATTATTACAAAACAATCAATAGTTTAAATAATTAATTAAAAACCCTATTATTGAGTGAATATATTATTTACATATTTCATTTCATTAATATTCCCTCTAACCTAACCAATCTCAAATACCCAACCATGAGTTCAAACTCATCCCAACCCC
>MU224932.1:2906322-2925954 GCA_018584345.1 Thuja plicata
CTCTAACCTAACCAATCTCAAATACCCAACCATGAGTTCAAACTCATCCCAACCCCTTCTCACATGCTAATTCTTCTTAATTAGCTAATTAACCCTAATTAGCTAATCCCCCTCCACTCATTCTCTCCCCTCCCATCTATATCCCCTTAATCACCTATCTTAAAGCCTTAATCTTAATCCTAAGCTACCCCTAAGCTTGTCACATTCCTAATTTTGTGATTAGGAATTCAACCCTCCCCCAAAAGTCAACATTCTCAAACTTGACCTTAAACCCTCACACATGTTTCTTAAACCCTCACCCATGCCTCATTAATGCTTTCATATATGAATCATTAATTCCTCTTACACATTCTCTTCCACAATCCTCATTAATGAGTCTTACACCCTCATTAATGGCTTCCCTTCTAGAGTCTTCTCCCCTTCCTCCCTTTTTTCTATAAATTGGATGGTTTTTGAGCTCAAATGTGTTAGAGTAGTCATATTATAGCTAATAATTAATTAATTTAATTATTAGTCTATTATACTCTACGCTTAAGTTAAACTTAGGCATCTTATTATTCTTTAGGGTTTTTCACCTTTAGGGTTTCGTGATTCCTTTTATAAGGATTCACCTCTTTGTTTTTCATAAGGAGTTTTTGACATCTCATTGTAATATCTAGAAACATATTGTTAATATATTGTTTTCTTGTGCATATGATGTCTCTTCTGGCTTTTTATCCTCTATAGTTTTTCTCCTGTCTTCTATACTTTTCTTCTTCCATGTGACAGGTTATGCATGCAGGTGTTCTTGGGAGAATAGGGTTTTTCCTATTCTAACATGGTATCAGAGCCATCTTGCTGCTCGCTGTTCATGCTTTGTCGAAGTGTATCAGAAGCTAGAGGTTTTCTAGTTTTTAGAAGTTTTTTATGTGGATTTAGGGGGGACCTTTGTTTCTGGTCATTTTGGGCTCAAACAGACATTATCGTTGTGCTCAGAGTGCCCAAAAATCCCAGAATCCATATAAAGTTTGTCCATTTTGGACAACTTGCCTCCGAGGCAAAAAAAATTAGCTTCTAGTGCCGTACGGACACAGAAACTGAGAATTTTTTTTTAAAAAACATTATTTTCAATGTTTTTTATGCGTTTAATAACGCAATCAGTGCTTTTTAATAGGACGCCGTCGCTGCGCCACCGACGCTCCACCACCGCCGGCCAGCGCTGACGGCCCCCGCCACCGGCCGCCCTTCTCAGCGGCTCCCGCCGGCACCTCTCCACCGCCGCCCAGCCCCCACCGCCTCCTAGCCCTGCCGGCCACCACTCCCGCAGCCCCGCACTGCTCCCCCAGCCCCACACTGCTCCACCCCGCCAGGCTCAGCCGCTCTACCGGCTCTTCTCCGCCTCCGCGCCGCTCCCCGCCTACCCAGCGTTTTGTTAAGCCCTGCAGGCCTATTGCTCCCTGTGGAGGTCATATGGGTGGCTGTGGGCTCAACTTTAGCCCCCTACGTGCGCCATGCACCCAGGGGCTCAATTATTTTCAGCCCCAGGGGCTTAAAACTTGATTTTGAGGCCTTTTTGACCCTCCCGCACTGTTTTCGCTCTATCTTGAGCATACGGGGGTATTTTTCAGACTTCTTTATATCATCGGAAAGATCTTTCCGAGATATTTCCGATGATGTAGGTTGGGGTTTTGGGTTCTATCATTTTGACAATGTTTTTTTTGTCAAAGTATGATGTCTATTTTTTGCCTTCCGAGAGCCATATCTTGCTCATCTGGACTCCGTTTTTGGCAAATCAGATATCATCGGAAAGCTGGTTCAGTGAGATTTTTAATTGCAAGGGTCTTTTTTCCAGATTATTCTCTAGGTTCTCTCTCCTCTAAGATTTTCTCTTTCACACTCTGACAGATTACTTGGGTTCTACAGGTCCTGGGATCTCTTCTTCTGATCTTCTGGCTCACTCTTCTTACTGACTTCTGAGCATTGTATGCTTCTCTTCTGTAGCATTTTTTTTCTATAAACGCACTGTGATAAAGTTCCTGCTTTTGCATATCTGGGATTTTGAGCACCTTGTGTGTTTTTTGTACTCGCACTCAGTTATAAAGTTCCACGGGGGGTTATGATGTTTTGCCATTTTGTGCTCATACACCTTTGTCAAGTGAGCGTACCTTCCATGACATTAGCCCATGTTGTGTGTCGGTGACACCACCCTTTATCTTGTGCTTGTACTTCTGTTGCATTGTTGGTGTTCATGATTCTTCTTTCTGTAGATGTTTATGGCATTGCATTTCAATGTTCATGTCACCCCTCTCCCTGTTCAACATTATGGGGGGGGGGGTTCTCCTTTTGGTTCTATTGCTTCCCAGGTTTGATTGATCAGCTCTTTAGACTTTGTCTTCTCTACCTAGTCATGCACTTTTTCAGTGGGGGTTCTAGCAGTTACTTCTAACAGTGTTTACAGCTTCATGCTTCAGAGATGCTTCTTTCTCTTTCTTGTTCCTTTCTTTGGGACTTTCCCTAGATTGAAGGCTTGGTTTCCTTCATCTAGTCTATTTCTTGTACTTGGGTACCTGATCAGGCCTAGTTGCCGGGACCCATAGTTCCTTTCATGTATTTTGTTTACATGCACCTTTTAGTCTTTAACTGTTTAGCTTCTCCCTAAGTTACACTTAAGGGGGGGTGTTAGAGTAGTCATATTATAGCTAATAAGTAATTTATTTAATTATTAGTCTATTATACTCTACGCTTAAGTTAAACTTAGGCATCTTATTATTCTTTAGGGTTTTTCACCTTTAGGGTTTTGTGATTCCTTTTATAAGGATTCACCTCTTTGTTTTTCATAAGGAGTTTTTGACATCTCAATGTAATATCTAGAAACATATTATTAATATATTATTTTCTTGTGCATATGATGTCTCCTCTGACTTTTTGGCCTCCATAGTTTTTCTCCTGTCTTATGTACTTTGCTTCTTCCATGTGACAGGTTATGCATGCAGGTGTTCTTGGGAGAATAGGGTTTTTCCTATTCTAACAAAATGGCCTTAAATTTTAATAGTTGAAAGCATCCTTATGCTGCCCATATTTCTAGGGTTTTATATTGCTTTTTAGCTCTAATAGTTGTATTGTTATAATCTTTCATCTTAGAGTTGAAAATGGAATTTTCTTGAGCATATTAGATTAATTTCATTTGAACCTTCCATTCTAGGTTGTTTTTGTCACTAATTTAGGCATAATATGAGGGCATATTATTGCATTCTTCAAACTCTTCTTAAATAGGAAGTAATAGGTCAGTTTTAGTGATTAATGTCAAACCCTTACTTTTTATGATTTTTCACTAATATAATGACTTATTGAAGTGTTGTGTGGTTCTCAACAGGTGCATAAAATCACACACACAGTATCTAATAATTTTATTTGCACCCCCTCCTCCCATTGTAGATTGTGTTTCAAGCTCTGATTAGGAGGAGTATCATACCATCCTAGGAGGCTAGATTTGTCTTTCGATATCTTGGCTCCGAGAGCAAAAAAAAGGTAATCAAGTTTTTTCATCAAATTATTCAAGTTTTCCTCCTCCAGTTCTGCAAAAATAGTTATATCTTAGCAAACTGGATGCTCATAATGTCTCTATTATCAAGGAGGAATATTCCCCTAATCCTATGGATACTACTGACATCCCTTAATAAATAGTGTAATTCATCAAATGCTATAACAAATAAGACAAGTGTTAAAGGACACCCTTGGCTTATAGATCTTTCCTGGAGGAATGAAGTAGTAAGAGAGCCATTGATGTCCACCTATGTACTTTCATCTCATGAGGGTATTCACCATATTACAATACTCATTTGGAAACCCAAAAGCTTCTAGTGTCATGTGGAGGAAGGACCACTCTACTTTGTCATATTCTTTCTTAAAGTCTAAGAGAAGCATATCAACATCTTGCTTCAAATTTCTATCCCACTCCATTGATTCTCAATTGGTGATCAAGTTTTCCAAGATATACCTGCCTTTGACAAAACTAGTTAATGTCTAGCGACCATTTTAGGGTGCATACATGTGTGATGTTAACAAACTTAGGCAAAAAAATTGTAAGCCTTATTGCCAGAATCTTGGAAAGAATTTTAGAAGGCGCGTTGAAAAGAGTGATAGGTCTCCAATTCATAATCATAGATTTATCACCATCTTTGGAAAGTAATTTTATGATACCTTTATTAGTACTTTTTCATAAAGTACCATGCAATAGAGCTTATTTGTATATTAGTAGCGATTTAGTACCAATCCATTCTATATCAACCTTGTAGAATTCAACTAGTAATCCATCCTAATTGGGAGCCATATCATTGTTTAGAGATAAAATGTATTTTCTAACTTATCTAATGGAGATCACTTTACTCAATAGATCATAGTCATCTTTGTCAATCTTCCTAGGTATCATCCTTTTGATGCCCTCTCTAGCTTGTTTGTTACAATCCAAGAATCCTTCATATGTGAAGAGGTCTTTATAGAATGCACTCTTTTATATCATTTTGGTTTGTATAAGTCACTCATTCACAACATATTTTGTCAATATTTTCTCTGATGTTTTTATTCTTAAGGTATTTGAAGAAGAACTTTGTTCCTTTGTCAGAATTATTTAACCAGTTGATTATGAATGTGACCCTCAAACCTTGAATTTTATATTTTTGAATTCTTGCGAGAATTTTTTTGGATAAAACAAGTTTCTCATTAAGTCTAATGTCATTGGGGTTATTTTGAATATCTATTTCTAATTTAAGGAGATTGTCTTATAATTTATTTTCATTTATCCTCTTGTCAAGGGCATAATTTTTACCAATATTTTTTTTTATCGGTATTTTTTACCAATAGTTTGGAAGAGGGTCTTCCAACCTTTAAAATTATTTTCCCACCTCCCAATTTTGTTGACATTCTTCAAGAGACATCTATTAATTTCTCTTAGAGTGGATATAGAATCTTTGCAGTCCTCATCCTTGAGCAAGGAGGTGTTCATCATAAAGAGCTCATTCTTCTTTCTAATAATGCAGTTCACTTTCTTGATAATAGCTTTGGCAAACACAAGATGGTGATCTAAGAGTGAATGATGGCAAACTTTCACTAGACCATCATTCTGATTGGGTTCAAAATTAAAAAAATATTTATTAGCATGAAATTTCTATAACCTTTAATATATCCAGTTGTGACCCCTTTATGCATTGCACCAGGTGTACCACACACTAGAGTTCTAATATTTTTTGCCTTCAATGTGGTAAAAAATGTTTAATTTGGCCTTCGAGCCAAAAAAAATTTTCATTTCCTTTCCATCCCATTGCAAGTCCACCAGAATTATCATCCTTATTCTCCACCATATTAAAGTTACCTCCTAATAGCCAAGGGATACCAGGCAGGGTGCAGATCCACTACCACAAACTGGATCTATCCCTATGATTATTGGGGCGTAAATGGAGAAAAGTCCAAATTTAATTTCCCCACTGTATATTATGGCCCATGCACATCTATTGCATAGAGAGGGTCCACATTGCTTCGCATGCCCTACCCATTTGTTGGAAACCATCAGGGAAACACCTCCCTTCCCTTTTTCATGATTGGTTACCACATGCATGGCATCCTTCCACATCATCTTAAGACTGAAACCAATAACCATTGGCTTTTAGTTCTTGGAGCATAATGAAATCCTTATCATGACGATACTTCATAAATCTTTTAATAATGTATTTTATATCTAAGGACTCTAATCCCTTGATATTCAAAGATATACATTTAATACTCATCATTCTAACTATTTGTGTTTGATTTACTTTTGTTCTTGAAACTATGGAAATACTTTAGGATCCTATTATCAAATTCTATTCTCTTTGAATTAGGCTCTATGATAATCAAACTTGTTTTCTTCCTCCTAGAATATTCAACTTGTCATTGGTAGTTGGAAGGATGTTCTCTTTCTTCCTTCCTCTAATCTTATGGGGCTGGTACTGGGGTAGGGTGGAATAACCCAATGCCTGCTTACCTATACATAAACCTTTTACTTCCCATAGCCTCCAAACTATTATAACAAATCAAGTCATCTACATCAGAAGATAGCTCACCAAGAATAAGACACTTGTCGAACATGTCGAACAACTGGGGGGGGGGGTGAATCAGTTATTACCACACAATTTAGAAAAAAATTTCTCTATTTGTAAACTATTAAACAATAGTAATAACAAGTTCTGATATTTTGATTAAGCACATAAAACATCCACAGAAAATGTAAACATGTAAAAACAGGAACACCAACATAGAGAACACCAAGATTTACGTGAAAAATCCAAACTGGAAAAAAACCACTGAGAATCTAATTCTCATGAAATGTAAACACTGGTTAAGGTGATTTGTACAAAGGCTCATTGTTGGTTGTGCTCACTGCAAGTAAGGATCACTTCCAGTCAAGATAACTACCCTTAGATATGAAAAAGGCTCACTTCCAATACAAAGAGGCTCAATGCCATGATTGGTGATCCCACAAAGCTATGTCCCACTTTTATGCATGAATAAAAATCATGCGGATGGATTTGTTTTAATTTTTGACCCCTTCGAGTGAATGGGGGTGTTCGCACAAAGGGAAAAAAACCCTTCGTGCAAACTAGATGAAATGGGGGGTTCGCTCGAACTAGACCCAATTCGAGTGAACCCTGTGAATCAACAAAAAAAAAGCAATTTGCAGAAATTTTCCATGGGGGGTTCGGTCTAACCCCCTTCGCTAGAAGGGGTGTTCGAGTGAACCCCCTAAATTTGGCCTTCCTCTCCAAAGCAAACAAATTTCTGCAAATTTTTGCCCTTTGAAGGTCTCAATCAAGGACCAAATAAAACAATCTTATGAAACCCAAATGGCAGATGATGCTACTCAAAAAAAGCTTTACAATGACTATTATTTTAATATATATTGAGTTCATTGTGACTTTCTATTTTTAATTTAATTAAACATAGGTTGTCTGGCCATTTAACAACCTCTCTCTTCGACGCTTCAGGAAAAATAGTAAATTAGGAAAAAAAATTGTGAAAATATGTAGGAAATGAGTATTTGTGTTACCTTTCTATGAAAAAAAGAAAAAATGAATTTTGATATATACGGATCAAGTTAGAGCAATCCAAGTGACCTTATGTCTAAATTACAGTTACTGTCACTTTAGAACTTAATAAAGTATGAAATATTGACCCAAAATGAATGAAACCAATTACATCCTTTAGATTTTGAAGTTACATAAATAAACTCAAAAGAAATTACATCGTTATCATATTTTAAAAAAAAAAATTATGCTAATCCAAGTGATAGTCACTCCTTAAAAACATTATTTTTTCAAACAAACCACTTTTTGAAGGAGAAGGAAAAATGAATTTAACGTATTTAGAAACTAGAAAGAAAATGCTATAAAAACTCTAGTTTACATAATTTTAAAATTCCTAATAGTTTTGTGGCAACGAGTGTTCGAAAGTGAAGTTTTTTCTCAGAATGTTGATCTCAGTGTCAAAGTTGGCCAAAAAGTGGGACACACTATTGTGGGACCAGAGGTTCACTGCCAAAGTATTTGAAACAAAATTGAATCCACTATTGAGATCACTATCACCAAAAATATGCCACGCACACAATAAAAAAACATGTAGATCTCTAGAAACATATTCACAATCACTTCGCATACAAGCAAAACATAAGCCACACGAGCAATAAGAATCCTCACCCTTCTTATACTGTTTGATGTCATCAACCTTATCGGCCCAATGAAAATTAAAATAGGTTGCACCAAGACATTCTCCTAGTGGTAAGGAATGAAATGTGGACTACCTCAACCAATACAACTTTCCTCACACATTCCAACACACAACACCATATCCAAAGTCATTGCTTCCAACGGACATGAGAAACACGTTACATGACAGCGGTTGGGACCAAAACACAAACAAACATGCTCCAGATAGGATTTACAAAAACAAATGATCCACCAATTGCTGCACACAATGTAGAACCACCACCAAAAGATAAATTTGTCACTGAACTCTTCTTCTGAGACATACATCCTATCAGTACAACAATCGATACCACCAAGACTATCGGTACATAGCAACCGATATAACTAGAACATGAAAATTCATAGAATATATTGACATCAATAACAACCATTAATGAAAATAACATGAATAACATCAACTTCATATTATAAAAATCTCCCCCTTTGTCATTGATGGCAATATTCATCAATAATGAAGCAAACAACTCCAAATGATATCAACAACAAGGGTCTCAACTTTCCAACTTTCTTTGACTTTCTCCCCCTTTGACAACAATAACAAAGGGACAAACTACCCCAAAAAAAACTCACTTTTCTCCCCCTAAGAGGAAGCCATCAAGGACTAATCCAAAAAGGAATAATCATGCAACATGTTGGACCAATGCACACACTAGAGCATTCTAGTAAATGCTAGGAAGAAGCAGAATGCCCAACTTCCCCCTCGGATACCCAAAAGTATCATTGCACAAAGTTTTTGTGAATATGTCCTCTATATACTCCTTTTTAGGCACATACTCAAGCTTTACTTCATCATCTAGCACCTTCTATTTGATGAAATGATACTTGATATATATATGCTTTATTCTGCAATGATGTACCTAATTCTTTGACATGCTTATTGCACTGGTATTATCCCACATGATCAAAATTGGTTCTTCAAATATAACTCCTATATCCTTCAAAGTCTATTTCATCCATATTACCTTAGTACAACATGAGGATGTTGCAATGTATTCCAATTCAACAGTTGATACAATTACAAAATTATGCTTCTTGCTTGACCAAGCAACTAACCGGGAGCCAAGAAAGTAAGCTCCACCACTGGTACTTCTTTGGTTATCCAAACATCCCTCTCAATCTACATCGATATAAGCTATTACAGTGAAATATAGACCTTTTGGATACCACAAACCAAACTCTTATGTTCCTTTCAAATATTTGAATATCCTTTTCACCACCATAACATGTGATTCTTTTTGTTCTTGATAAAATATGGCTACTAGACATACTTCATACATAGTATCTAGTCTAGTAGCATTTAGGTACAACAATCCACCAATCACTGATCTATATTTACTTGCATCTTATTTTGGTGATTCATCTTCCTTAGTTATCATACAACTAGTAACAATTGGAGTACATACCGGTTTGGAATTATCCAACCCAAACTTCTTTAACAATTTGTTGACATACTTGGATTGAGAAATGAAAATGCATTTGTTTCTCAGATTTACCTGTAATCCAAGAAATAAATTAAACTCTCCTATCACAGACATCTAAAACTCCTTCTACATCTCTTCTGCAAATTGTTTGTACAAATCATCCTTACCTCCAAAAATAATATCATCAACATACACAAAAACAATCAGAATCTGATTTGAATCTTTCTTGTAATACATGTTGTTGTCAGAAGAGCCTTTCTGAAACTTTTGTCCAATAAAATATCTGACCAATCTTCTATATGAGGCTCTCAGTGCCTTCTTCAAACCATAAAATGTCTTCTTCAATCTGCATATTGTTTCTGGTTCTACTTTTGATCTGAAACCTTATGGTTTCTCAATGTAAACTTCTTCCTTTAGCTCTCCATTCAAAAATGTTGACTTCACATTCATCTGATAAACCTTGAAATCGTTATGTGTTTCAAATGCCAAAAATATTATGATCACCTCCATCTGAGCAACATGAGTATAAGTCTCCTAAAATTCAATTCCTTTAATCTGAGTATATCCTTTGCAAACTAGTCTTTCCTTCTTTCTTATCACTTTACCATTCTCATCCAACTTGTTTCAGTACACCCACTTAGTACCAATCACATTCTTATATGTCAGTATGAGAACAAGTTCCTAGGTCTAATTATTCTCAATTTGATCAAGTTCTTCCTTCATAACATTTACCCAATTCGTATCATTGAATGATTCTTCTACATATTCAGATTGAGCCTCCAAAAGTACACACGACAAAGCATGGTCTTGTGTTTCCCTACTTCTGGTAACAGCTCTTCTATTCTTAAAACCAATAATCTGATTCTTAGAATGATTTCTTTGTACATACCTTGGTTTCTTTGTTGTAGATGTCAGTGTTGGTTGCTTCTCCTCCTCTTCTTTCTTGTTTTCTTTTCCTTTATCCTTTGTATCGGATTCATAATCAATATATCTCTTAGGTGTCTTCTGAAAATCCTCATCAACCTTCACATTCACACTTTCCACAATTTTATTTAGTCTTTTGTTGTAACACCGATAAGCCTTGATTTTTGTAGAGTACCCCAAAAATATACCTACATCTTCTTTTCTATCAAATTTTCCAAGATTATCTTCATCTTTTCGAATGTAACATTTTCTTTCGAATATTTTGAAGTACTTAATTGTAGGTTCTCTTCCATACCATAACTCATATGATGGCTTTCCATATTTCTTTAAGTACAAAACTTTCTTTAGAATATACACAAAAACATGTACTACTTCTCTCCAGTAGAGTTTTGGTAGACTCACTTCCTTTAACATGGTTCTTGTTGCCTCCTAAATTGTCTGATTTATTCTTTCCACTACACCATAATGCTATGGTGTTCTAGCCGCTTAAAACTGTCTCTTAATGACATATTTGTCACAGTAACTTTCAAACACATCAGAAGTAAAATCTCCTCCTTTTTCATATATTAAACATTTAATCCTTCTACCACATTCATTTTTCAGCTCTAGCCTTTCATATTTTAAACTTCTCAAATGCTTCTAATTTTTTTCTTAGAAATGCAACCCAGGTCAATCTTGAATAGTCATCAATGAAAAGTATGAAGTATCTCTCACCTTGAAAACTTATTGTTAGCCGTAGCACTTACTTAATGATATGTTAGTTATATTATGTGTAGCCGATGGTACTAAGTTACTACCGGATGGCAGTTTTGAATCGGTGGTGATGGTTGGTCACACCCCTTCGGGTTTATATAAGCAATGTACTTTCTCTTTGACGATATAATATAGGAGAGGGACTATTGTAAATGTACTGAAGTTATGAATGATTAATAAATATTATGGTATTCTCTGATCTATCTTATGTATTTGTATTTCTATGTAACGTCTATGCATCACTAAACTAGGTTACCCCAGCGGGTAAACATTTGGCGCCGCTGCCTAGATGTACTCAGGAAGGAAAAATAAAATAAATTGATGTGTTGATTATTGCCCTATGGAGAAGTGAGCAAAGAATTCATGCCCAATCAATTGAACAAAAATAGAAAGAAGGAACTTGAGGAGGAACAAGCTGATAGAAAAGCCATACTCGCACAACATCAAGCCAAGCGAAGGGAGAGATACAAAAGACGCGTCAAAGGACTATCGAAGGGAGTAAGTGAAGGCGAGGGTCTGGAGGTATCTAACCAGGAGGATGGGAGAAGTGACAAGGACTGCCTAGAGGAAACAAGAAGCTTGTTCGAGTCCTTAACCTTAACCCCATGGATGGAAGCAAGAGAAGTCTGAAGGAAGGAAAAATAGGAAGCCGCACGTAGGGAGGCTCAGGATACCCCTGCCGCCGTGAGTATCGAAGTGACCAAGGGGCACGGGTATCATAGTATCCCACTAGGCCTAGACAGTTCTAGTAGTTTGAGGACATCAAGTGGTATGGTACCAAACATTTCTGGGGTACCGACGCTGATAGTACCATCCCAACTTGTAACACAATCGGTGCTGCAAACACAGTCAGCGCCTAGAAAAGTAAACATGGCAACCAACAAGGAGAAGTTGCCAAAATTCCATGGAGATGGAAAAGAAGATCCTCTTCGGCATTGCCGCATGTGTCAGACAATCTGGTTTGCGAATGGAGTCACTGACCAGGATGAATGGATGAGACAGTTTCTGGCAACCCTCCGAGGGGTAGTAATCGATTGGTACTCTAACTTAGACAAAACCAGAGTGAACACCTGGGACTTATTAAAGAAAGCATTTGAAAAGGAGTTTAGGCTCCTGTGAGATGACAATGAAATCATCTCAGAAATATATGGAACCAAACAGGGAAAAAATATACTGTGCGGGCCTACAGCTGCCGACTGAAGGAGTTAGTCAGAAAATGGATAGCCAGCCAGTGGATGGCCTGAAGAAAAGATGGTTTGTGGAGGGCCTGAAATCAAACCTACAGAGGAAAATGAAGATAGTGCTCCCCACCTCATACGAAGATGCCTATAACCGGGTGATGGACTTGGAGAGTGAACAAAAGACCTCCAAGAAGAAAAGAAGCAAGTCTTCTTCCAGTGAATATGACACTGCGGACAATGACAGTAGCAGTGATGGTGAGTCAAAGAAAAAATTCATGGCACTCCAAAAGGACATGGAGAGAATGATGGAGTTCAAGACCATGAAAGAGGGTACCAACACGGGGGAAGATGACATGTGGTGTACGGACTGCAAGGAGAGCCACCATATGAAGGGGTCGTGTCCCAAAAATGCATTGTGTGATATTTTCCAGATCATGGACCATGCCACCAAGGAATGCCCATACAACATGAAAGTGAGGAATCAACAAGTGCTATTTGCCCAAGAGAAACTATCTACATCAGGCGGGTACGGAGGCAACCAACGCAGTGGCGTAAGGGGTAGTAATAACAACACCAACACAAGGAGTCAAATATAATATGACTCCAAGGGTCGGCTGGTGATCCAGTGCCGAGCTTGCAATCAATGGGGCCACTTTGCAAAGGATTGCGACAAGGGCGACACCCCGCAGAAGCTATGCCATTGGTGTGGTCCTGGCAGCCACGAAGATGCCAACTGCCCGAAATCTGGCATTAGTTGGCTAGACATAGATGGAAGCACGAATACGGTACTGACCATCACCTGAGGGAAAGCAAAGAAAACCACATATCCAGACTCTTGAACAGAAAAAAAACATGCACATGAGGCTAAGGAAGAAATAGAGAAGGTGATGAAGGCACAAAAAGAAACATGGGAGATGGCCACCACCTCGAGCCGGAGGGAGGAAGAACAAAACATTCTGAGACAACTGTTACAATTAGAGGTATCAATGAAACTCTAGGACCTCCTTCACACCATGCCTCACTTGGGAGCGACATTGTTGGGGAACTTGGCCACGCAGCCAAATACCACACGTACGGACATCCCTGGAGGGCCTGCAATTGACCCGATGATACTTGTTGTAAACAACAGGAGGTACCCGACAGTCATCAAGATGGGCATCCTTGGCACCACTCTCACAAACACCATTGTAGATGGTGGGTCTGGAGTAAATGTACTTTCGGAGGAGACATGGAAAAATTTGGGGAAACCCACGTTGTGGCCTCCAACCTTCAACTTGTTGGGAGCGGACCAGCATGACATCAAACCCATCATAACCCTCATGGCTCAATGCATGATGATTAGGACACAACCCTTCCTAATCGACTTTGTGGTGATCCCACTAAAGAAAAAGGGGTACAAGGCTATTTTGGGATGAGGGTGGCTCACCTCGGTGAAGGTGAACCACAACTAGAAGCAGAACACACTCACCATGGAGACTGCTGGGAGGAAATACATGATTGACCTCCGCACGCAAATGGTGAGCAAGGAGTTAGCATCTTTAGACTTAGAATCTGAAGGAGAGCAAGTGGGAGGAGATGAAGGGAAAATAATAATGGAGCCCAATGACGAAGGGGTGTTGGAGTTGGAAGAATGTTCTGGGGATGATGGAGATTCAATGAATGACCTCTTTCATTGGAAAATGGAGGATTACGAGTTCTTCCCACCATCTTGTAACATACTAAGCATTAGGGAGGAGGAAGCCACCCCCGCACACCAGTTTATGGAGGACGAACCCATCAAATACCAGGAGGTAAAATCAAAGGGGAAAAACCTCGGCGATGATGTTTGTGTCGGCGATAGTTGGAACCTTGTGGCCGCAACCCTCAAATTCATTATTCTCCTTCTTCTTATGTACTGGCCAGTGATGGTGGTCCCTATAGAATTTATGGTTTCCAGTCTTTGGATTGCCAGTGAAAACAAACCAAAGGAAAAAGTTTCAGAAGTTGGCTACGATGGGGCCATCCAGCTGTGGACTCTCGATGGACGAGAGATACACAAGGCCATTAGCAGTTCCAAATTGAAACGTCACCTAGAGGGGACAGACAAAGCACCCAAAAGGATGGACAGAGCCCCTAAGGGGATGGAAGGGGATCCAAGAAACCAGAGAGGCCGGAGGGATGACCGAAGAGGCACTCAAAAGGTAATTAGATTAGGCAATTGATAAAATAAATAAATAAATAAACAATTTTTTTTTTTTAAAAAAAGTGTCCGTACGGTACCATATGGCCATACGGAAATAACCAACCCCGTTGTATGACAGATGGCCATACGGACCCACAAGAGGAAAATAAAACAAAAAATGTGGCCATACGACATGTAGACATGGCACACAACCATATGAACCTGCGAGACCCACACAAAAGGAAAAAAAAGAGAAGGTTGCACATTAAAGGAGGCTCGTCCGACCGTACAGTCGTACGGACACTACATTTAAAAAAAGGCCGCAACACCATAAAGAAAATGGTAGGGAAAAGCACCGTATGACCACAACACCAGAGCTGGGATAGATAGGCCGTATGACGTACGTCACTTACAATGAAAAGAAAGGGCAGTGAGAAAAGAAGCCACCATTCGACATCATTCCGTACGACAATGAAAGAAGAAAAAAATAGGAGTCAAGGTCGTATGGCAGGAGGTGAAGATTAGCATTCAGTATGGCACAAAACAAAATGACATCATTCTGTATGATTCCAGCCATAAAGGCCGTACAGTACCAAACAGGGAAGGTACAAAGAGCTCAACATGGATTGATAACAAAATGTTTCACAGACCGTACGGACGAAAAAATGAGTCTATAAGGATCGTATGGTAGTACGGTGGAACAAAAGGCAAAACATGTGGAGTTATTTACCCATGGGCATTACAGTACGACGCTTAAAAGCACGAGAAGCCAATACTATATGGGCCAAAGGGGAAAGGATTACTCCAGCATACAAAATAACTTGAAGACCATTGTTGCCGTACAGAGCAAGGAAGAGACATCGAGCTAAGTGCCATGGGTAGCTAGGGTTGGAAAGTTAGTTAGTTATTTCGTATAAGGACACAAATAAAGAACAATGAATAACATGTGGCACCAAAGGGAGGACATTTGCACAGGCACCATAACCTAGTTGGCAGTTGGCAGAGGAGAAAGGAAAGAAAATGGTGTGCGCCATGAAATTTTGTGTGGGTTTGAAGGTGCTAAAGTGGTCTTGGTGGTGGGGGCGCTACCCCCAGACCCCCATTTATTTTTGAGGCACACCACAATAGAGTTTGGGGTACCCGCGCCGTTAGGGTAAGCATTGGGTTTGTTCCGCTCGGTGAAAAAGAAGTTTGAAGTCAAGAGAGATGGGTTTGGAGGTTGTGAACACACAAATTTGAACAGTTGAGACCTAGAGACGCTGCAAGCATTGATTGTCCACGTGCCAGTGGTGGTGGTGAAAGTGGTAGTAGGGTACTACGCTTTTAGGAGTATGTCTTGGCTAGACATGAGGATATCGTGGTGGAGGCACATAGAGCTTGGGAGGAGCTGACCACCAGGTTGGAGGAATTAGAGCAAGAATTGGCTCAGTGTACCCAGTAGTTGGGTGTGGAGAAGGCAACATAGCTATTGGGGATAGATTGGCTACAAAGGCAGTATCATTTGAGCAACAGATTTACAACACTTGGTAGAGGCTGAGACTGAGTAGCATGTTTTGGTTCTTGTACGTCGTGGTTCGTCATTCCTATCTTGTTCTATCCCGAACATTTTGTTGTCGTCTGGAGATGACTTTTCTTTAGGGGGATGATGTTAGCCATAGTACTTAATGTTGTGTTAGTTATATTATGTGTAGCCGATGGTACTTAGTTACTACCGGACGACAGTTGGGAACCGGTGGTGACGGTTGGTCACACCCCTTCGGGTTTATATAAGTAATGTACTTTCTCTTCAGAGATATAATATAGGAGAGGGACTATTGTAAAGGTACTGAAGTTACAAATGATTAATAAAGATTATGGTATTCTCTGATCTATCTTATGTATTTGTATTTTCGTGTAACATCTATGCATTAGTAAACTAGGTTACCCCAGTGGGTAAACACTTATTGTCTAGGTAGGACCACAAATATCGGTGTGCATTAACTCCAGTAAAATTGGTAGATGAATAGTCCTTTTTTTTGAATGATTCTATTCCCTATTTTCCTTCTTGACATCCTTTACATATCATATTATTTTTCACAATCTAGGTATGTCTCTCACAACTTGAGATGAACTAATTCTTACCAAATTATCAAAGTTGATGTGACACATCCTCCGATGCCAAAGCCAACTATCATTGGCCTGTGATAACAAACAAAATCCTTCTAAAATCTCCTTCAAGTTGGTAAATGTTCCTTCTTGTTCTTTTTTCCAACTGCAATCACATCCCCAGATCTCTTCTTGATTTCACATCCTTCATTCTTGAAAATAACATCATATCCATTCTTACACATATGCCCAACACTTAACAAATTATGATGCAAACCCTTCATATAATAGACATTGTTAGTGTTATTCTTTCCATCAAAAGTAATAGACCCTCTACCAGCAATGTAAGAAGCCTTATCGTCACCAAACCCAACAAGACCACCATCATATTTGTCAAGTGAAACAAGCTTACTCTTATCTCCAGTCATATGATGAGAACAAACACTATCAATTAACCGTTCATTTTTCTTTGTTCTAACATATAAATCAGTTTCAACATCATCATTAGCCTCAACACAAATATTAGAAATATCAATTTCTTATTTATTATCCTCTTCAACATAAAATAGATAATCTTTTGTTTCTGACTCGTCATCTGAAATACTAACATCTTCATTCACACAGTAAGCCTTCTTATTGGACTTCTTAAATTTATGTCTAGGACCTTTCTTTGGACATCTAGTAGCCAAATGACCAATTTTACCACATCAAAAACATTTCAGAAGTTACATACCTTTTTTCTTGTCAGTACCTTTCTTTAGTCTTCTTGCAAAGTTTGCTTCAAATTCTTCTTCATCATCACCGTTAGGATCTTCATCTGATTTAGTTTCCTTGAAAGTGATTTTTGATCTACTCTTTTATCTCCCAAATTTGTTTAGCTCAAATGAGGTCAAGGTGCCAAATAATTGCTCTTTAGTGAACTTCTTAAGATCATACACCTCCTCAATTGTTGATATCTTATCATTGTAACTGCCTAGTAATGCCATCAAGATCCTTTCCATGAAATCTTCATCGGTAATAGTTCCTCCTTGGTTATTTACTTCATTCACCGCATTCTCAAATCTCTGAAAATAACTTTTAATATCCTCACCATCTTTCATTCTCAAATTCTTATAGTGTTTCTTAGCTATAAGATTCTTAGATAACTTAACTCTATCATTCCCTTCATAGATCTCTTTCAGCTTTTCCCAAACTTCATAAGCAGACTTCAAAGAAATAACTTTAGCCAATTCAGTCTTTGATAGACCACTAGTGATAATATACCTTACTATTTCATTCTCCTCATACGCCTCAATCTCATCCTAAGTGTTAAGCCTATTCTAAGGAAATACATACTTTGTCTCCACATGCTTCTAGGTCTTGTGACCAACCAAAACCAAATAACCTTTCATATGATCTTTCCATGAACTATAGTTTGATCCATCAAATGTGGGAATGTTCAATTTATGCACCATCAGATCTTACTCAAGTGGTTAAGCTCTTCATCGAGGAACCAAGGTCTGATACCAATTGTTGAACAGACTAAACAAATGAGAGGGGGGGGGGGTGAATCAATTATTTTGACACAATTTACAAAACTCTTTCTCTATGGATAAACTATTAGCCGATAATAATAACAACTTATGATCTTTCAGTTAAGCACATAAAAAATTGATAGAAAATGTAAACATGTAAACACAGGAACATCGACATAGAGAACACTAAGATTTACTTGGGAAACCCAAATTGGGAAAAACCACAGAGAAGCCAATTCTTGTGAAATATAAACACTAGTTAAGGTTATTTGTATAAAGGCTCACTGTTGTTTGTGCTCATTGCGGGTAAGGCTCACTATCAGTCAGGCTAACTACCCTTAAATATGAAAAAGGCTTAGTGCCAATACAAAGAGGATCACTGCCAAAGTATTTGAAACAAAATTGAGTTCACTACTGAGATCACTCTCACCAACACTGTGTTGTGTGCATGATAAAAAACATGTAGATCTCTAAAAACATATTCACAATCACTTCACATACAAGAAAAATATAAGCCACATGAGCAACAAGAATAGTCACCCTTCTTATACTACTTGATGCCATCAACCATGTCAGCCAAATGTAATTTGAAATAGGTCACACCAAGACATTCCCACGGTGGTAAGGAATGAAATGTGGACCACCTCGACTAATACAACTTGCCTCGCACATGCCAACATGCAACACCATCTCCAAATCCACCAATTCCAACAAACATGAGGAACACATTACATAACAATGAATGAGACCGAAATACAAGTGAACACACTCTAAATAGGATCGATCTAAACAATCAATCCGCCAAATATTGCACACAACACAGAACCACCACCAAAAAAGAAATATGTCAGTGAAAACTTATATTGAGACACACACCCTATCGGTACAGTAACTGATACCGCCAAGACTATCGGTACACAATAAGTGATACAACCAGAACATGAAAAATGCATAGGATATGTTGACATTAATGACAACCATTAATGAAAAGAACATGAATAATTTCAACTTCACATTCTAACAATCTAATATTAAAATCTATAGAATGGACATCTTAGTTGTATAGTGTAGTGGTAGAGAGACTAGGATGTCTTACAGTACAAGGTTCACAAGAACAGTCTCCATGATTGTTGAACATCCCCACAATACGTAATAATAATCATTCCAAAGCTTCTCCTAGGAATAGTGTATTCAAACTAAGTATTATTTTCCCTATCATGAAGTGCATTTGAATTTTCAACCCAGAGATGTATACTTGAAATGGGATAGCACGATTTGTGCACTAAGTCTCTCATAGAGTCATGTCACTTAAGCTGCAGGAAGGCAAATACATGAAAGGAACTTACATTATTGCTACAGGAAAGTAAACACACACAACTACTTAATGAAATTGATGCTGACAACTATAAGTTCAACTTTAACCTATTATATCAACCCAAATCATTCACTATGATTATCCCTACAAGTGCTGCAAGAACATACACTAGTTATAATGTTGCAGAAGGAAACAGTAAATTCTACTTGAAATGTGGTGAATGCTTAAAAAACTTAACCTAGTCTACTCTAATCCACCTTCCAAGTGGGCCCCCTTGGTCATCTTCTGCTAGCTACTAACACATTATAACTAGTGTATGTTCTTGCAGCACTTGTAGGGATAATCATAGTGAATGATTTGGGTTGATATAATAGGTTAGAGTTGAACTTATAGTTGTCAGCATCAATTTCATTAAGTAGTTGTGTGTGTTTACTTTCCTGTAGCAATAATGTAAGTTCCTTTCATGTATTTGCCTTCCTGCAGCTTAAGTGACATGACTCTATGAG
>MU224932.1:2928386-2948414 GCA_018584345.1 Thuja plicata
TATATATATATATATATATATATATATATATATATATATTTGAATTGATTTGAATGGTTTTTTCTTTCTCCCACAAAAACTTGTATGTTGTTGAAAACATCATTTTCAAAGAGTTACATTGTTTTCATAGAGAATTTTTTATTTTTTTTCTAAAATAGATATTAATGTGCTTCTTTCAAATTTAGTTTTGTAACATCCATACAGAGGGCATGCAATTGGTTTGATAACATGATCATGATTATTTCATATTTTATTAACATTTGAAGTTGACTAAACCGTAATTTTGGCATACCTTGACTACATAACTTATAACTTGGCGTGTGTTTATCAAATTTCTAATTATTATTTTTTGATAGAAAGTAGACTTGAAGACAAAGGGAATTGTTTTTTTTTTTTTTAAAAATCTCTTTTCTACTATTTTTCATTAAACATAAAAAAACATATACATAATAAACTGAAAAATTGTTAAATCTATAATCGTTAGAAAGCTCGTTTAGAGTACTTGTGCTATGCAAAAGGATGTCTCCTTATTTTTCCATTTGAGCTCTACGATTGAGCCCCAAAGCCACGAAATCTTTAGAATTTTGTAAAACTTTGTAAATTGCCCTTACTCGGGGACTTTCTATAGAAAGTACTTTCGATCTAAAGTAATTAGTTTTGATTGAAAGTACTTGATTGGTTTAACATGGGTTAAGCCATTTAACAAATTAATTTCGATAGAAAGTTATAAATGACTTTAGATAGAAACCTGTGTTGGCCAATTTGGTACCATTTCGGGTTAATAATGATTACATATAAATAAATATATGTTTTCCTCATTTTATTAATTCGAAAGCTACAAAATAATTCGCATTTTGGAGAAGGAAGACTTGAAATTGTATTTTATCAAATTTTAGTGGAACAATTTTGCAAAGTGATGGGAAATTAAAAGAGAAAGCTAAATAAGAGTACACGACATTATTCAGAAGAGACTGAACAAAGGCTACGTGAAGAAGCATGGGAAAGATATTATAGTAGGAAACCATGTATCTCTCTCTAGATATTTGAAGTTGATGGTTAGGACTTGTCTTAATTTGAAACATGTAAGCATGATATTGCAATACCTAATTAGACCTAATTTGATAAAGAAGACCTAATTCAACTTAATAGGACTAATTAGACCTAATAAGACCTAGATAAGACTAATTAGACCTAATAAGACTAAGAAGACATAATTATATACCTAATTAGACCCCTTAAGACCTAATGTTCAACCTATTAGGACCTAATATGAGTAATATTTGACAATTTAGGACCTAATATGAGTAATAAGACACAAATTAGGACCTAAGGCCTAATTAGACTAATTAACCCCTAATAAGACTTAACAAGGCCTAATTATACTAATTAATGTACCTAATACATGCGAGTAATATGATCTAACATGAGTAATAGGAACTCATAATAAATAGTAATAGTACCTAATTAGGGGCTTATTTATGAACAGGTATTATGACCTAAATAGACCCATAAGACCTATTAGGACCTAAGATAGGTTATATGACCCCTTAAGACATCATTAGACCCACTATGAGTAATATGACACCTTAAGACCTATTAGCACCTAATTATACCCAGTTAGACTTATTAGGACCTAATTATACCCAAATAGACCTATTAGCACCTAATTAGACCCAATTATACCCATGATCTAGGTTTTATGACCCCTCAAGACCCCATTAGATCCACTATGAGTAATATGACCCCTTAAGACCTATTAACACCTAATTAGACCCAATTAGACCTATTAGGACCTAATTATATCTAATTAGACCTATTAGGACCTGTTGGGACTGAAAAATGCTGTAAGGGTTTTTGAAGTACCATGTTAAAATTTTGCAATCTGAAGCCCTATGATCGCTTTTGTGCCTATTTGCCCAAATAAGTTTGAATGTCCACCATGCATGTCAAGTATTCATCACCTTTTTTTTGACATTTGAAGACATCCTAGGTCGTTAATTTTGAGTTTTAGGTTGTTTCGTGATGTCTTGTTTTGAGCACTTGTCCAAATCTGCATTTCTGTCCAAGTGTCAATTTTCTGTAACGGGCCCAGTTTGCATTTGAATAACTTGCGTCTAATTGAGTTTCATGGGTCACCATTTTTGGAATGTTGAGAATGTATATAAGAGAGCCTATATTTCAAATCCCAAGTTATTTCGAGTCCTTTTGATAGGTTTTTTGATCCCTCAAAGTTGGTCTTCCAGAGATATCTTGTTTCTTTGTTCTGCCCAGAATTCTGAGTAGCCCTGTTTGAGCAATTGTAACTTTTGACCTTGTGACCTAATTGAAAAAATTCCTTTTTTAATCCATTACATAGGTCAAATACTTCTTGATTCTCCATCTTCAAGTTACGACAAGTCTATTTGGTCAATTTGCTAAGCCCATTCCATTTGCATTTTCTATCAATATGCCAAACTGTCAAATGCAGATTTCTGAATGACCTACTTTGAGGTCTTACAATTTTACACCCGGTTGAATGAAATGGAAAATTGAAAGCTCCCATGTATTCTAGGCATGGAAATGTGATACCCTGATGTTTTTCAGGTCATGATGAATCCGTTTTCCCAGTTTGCCAATTCAATTCCATATGCAGTTTCTAACAATTTGATGCAGATCAGTTGCACAGTTTGGTCAGAGGCCCTTTTTGTGAGATTATAAGAGGAATATTGTGATTGGTCACATAAGGAAAATGGTTTCTCTATATTATAGACCAAATTTAGTTCAATTTTGCAAGGTTTCATGTCCTAAGGGTTTTGTTTGCACACTTTTCAAGATTCTTTTCATTTGCAGAAATCGGTATTCCTCATGTTTTATATTTTCTACACTTCCAAGTGGCTACCTTCGAGTGGCTCCCAAATGTATCTGGTTGATCATCATGAGCCACCTTCTTGGATTCATTCTCTCCATATAACATATTTTCAATATCCAGAAGCTCGGATCTTTAGGAGGTGGTTTGACTTGCTTTCAAAGTCAAAACCGAATGTGTTTCATTATTATTTGACAGGGTGATTTGCATAATTGTTCTGAATAGGCAACTTGGGTGATTAAAATCTTTTGGCCTGTTTGGTTTTTCCAGGCGTCATTTTGTAGTATGGAAGAATGTCAATCATAGGATGCGTGTGCCCAGCACCACATTCTGATTTTTTTTTTTTGTTAGTTTTTAAGGCCAGTTCGAGAGGCCAGTTGCCATAAATGAGATCGCTTTGCAGAAGTGTCAAGAGTGATTATAAAATCCGCCAGTCTGATGCTTTGCGGTTTGATTGCAATATGTTCTAATACTTACAATGGGGAAGCACATCTGAAGCACATAAACTTTACGCCATGAGAACAGAAGTGGAAGCACAGACAAGATGTGTTAATGTTTTCATAAAGTGAACTTAGTAAGTGTTAATGCCAAAGTATTGAAACCAAGTTAAAAGTCTATGTTTTAAATATAAAAAGAGCATTACATTAAAGCATTTCATGAAAGAACTATTCACGCCTATCACAGTTAAGATACGGGTGGTGGACATGCTCCAAACATTATCTCAGTTTGTGGCTTGGAACATATGAGACTGTTGAGGAAACAACTCGTGCATATCATGAAGTTGTTGCAATTGTGCATGGTCATAGTGGCACTTTAAACCTCCCACATAGTAGCAAGGCCAATTATAAGTTAGAGCATAAGAGAGTTTTGACCACAACAATGATTACTGAGCTCCACCATCTTAATATAGCCTACATGAATGAGAGGTTTCTGCAGTATGTTGGTAAGAAAAGAGACTCCATATTCTCTTCTTCTTCCTTGGTTTGCTTGAAGATAGACATTGAGAAATCCAATCAATTAGGGATGGCTGGCAACATTTTATTTACCATTTAACGCGACACACTCCTCAACATGGATGTGTAAGACATGAACACCAATCATATGGAAGTGGATTTGCGCAGCACATGGGAGGTGTGAGAAATGGTGAAAACCGTGTTAAAAACTTGGTTTTAAATGCAATGTCAAATCATGCAATGTTATCATCTCCCCTGTTCCTGCACCATAGAAGGAGGGAAAGCATTTTATAGTTGGCGCAGGCAATGTGAAAGCACAAACAAAGACATTCTCTTATGATGACTCCAGCCTTTCATGTTACATTCGACAAAAAAGGATTGACAACATGTTGTTTGTAATGTTTGAAAATTAATGCTCCTTGCACTTTGCTTGCGTGGAACATCATAGCATATGGGGAAGTCTTTCAAGTGAAATTTGAAGTGTAAACACAGGAAACCCTGCGCAATAGTAAACATGGCCCAGGCAATGCCAAGAACATTGCATACCCTACGCAATGTAAAGAAAATCATAGTGGTCTGCGTTAGATGCAAGGAGGCTTGCACAGCCACTTGCCAGGTGTAAAACATCAAGAATGTCTGCGCTTGACAAGGCATGTTCATTGTTTAAAGGCTGCGCAACAGACTGATTAAAAGGACAACAAACATTTTAAAGCAAAGCCTCCACAATGTGGTGCGTGGAGAAGGAATTTGAAATTTAATGTAAACACTATTGGCGGGTGTAAGACCACCACATGCACTATTGGCGGGTGTAAGACCACCACATGCCACACATTGAAAGGGCAAATAGGCATCCTGCGCAGTAGCAAGTTCAATGGAATAGAAGCCTGCATTTTCAAAGTAGAATGAATGCCCACGCATAGTTTTTGGGCATTCAAAACATTTTAAAATATGAATTGAACAACAAACTGTCCATTAAAGCCTCCGCAGAAGAATATTTTTTAAAACATTAAAATGCAATCAAGTAAACATGCATAAAGTTGTGCAGCAAAACAAGATGGGCCTGCGAAGTAAACAAAAGATGGAGAAGTTTGTAACATTTAAAAAACTTTTCAAACAACATTATTAAGTAGAGGCAGCCACGCGATGTTAGGTAGGTATAAAGCCAGGTCCACAACATCCGCCATCAGGATACTATGCCAATAAGGTAGGAGCTTAGACAACACATATAAATTGTGTTCAAAATGCCAGTGGGAAAGGGCTGCTCATGTTTTATTTTAGAGGGAAAGTTTAAAATAGTTTGTCCCACATTGGTGGGGTATGGGATATTCTTGTCTTCTTATATGCTAGCACTTCTATCATAATATGAATTGAAGGCGAGGGTCTCTTGGAGACTGCGCAAGCTGGACGGTTTACTATGTTGATGAGCTCACAAATTTTGGGACAAAATGCACGGGATACTTTAAAAAACTAAAGAGTTTAGTCCCACATTGGGCAGACAAGGGACTTTCAAGATATTTAAAACCCACAAGCCACAGATGGTAATTTGAAGAAGCAAGAGGAAGCTATCCATGTGCATAGGAGCTGAGGACTCACCTCAAAAATCATGCCCAAAGGAAAAACTAAAGAGTTTAGTCCCACATTGGGCAGACAAGGGACTTTCAAGATACTTTAAAACCCACAAGCCACATATAGTAATTTGAAGAAGCAAGAGGAAACTATCCATGTGCATAGGAACTGAGGACTACCTCAAAAATCATGCCCAAAGGAACAGTACCCAAATTTTGGCAGGACCCACAAGGTTGACATGGCAGGTGAGTTGGTTTAAGAGGATGCAAGTTTGGGTGCGGATCTCGAGGCAACCAAGATCGATGGATGGCTTAATGGCTTAATGAGATAGTTGCAAGGAGGATATGATTAAGCCATTAAGCTATTGGTCCACATGGCATCTCAGACACATGGCGCCTAGTGGACCAGCGAGCCAATCAGAGGGTGCCACTTGGTGCAATTTGGTAAAATGTGCAGATTTAAATAATTTTTTAATTTGAATTTATTTCAACAAAGGAGCTAAAACGTGTGTAATTTCTAAAAAATCCTAGGGTTGACTTAATGGCTTAAAGGGAAGATACATGACATCTAGCCATTAAGCCTGAGTGACAAGTGTCGCAAGCTGGTTTAATCTAGGATTAAAGTGAAATATTTAAATAAATTCATCACAAAAGGGAGGAATTAAATAACTTGCAAGTTTAAAAAGATCCAATGGTGGACTTAATGGCTTAAAGGGAAGATGCTCAACATCTAACCATTAAGCCATTAAGCCTGAGTGACAAGTGGCAAGATGAGATGAAATCTGGACAAAATAAAATATTAAAGTTAAATCTCATCTCATTTCAATAGTCCAACTATTGAAAAAACAATTAAATTCAAGTTGCAAATATTTCAAATTGTTAAAGGAAATCTGCACGGGAAGGCAAAGTTTGATTGATGTTTCAGAGGAAATTTTTTTATCTAAAATATGGAGTATCATATATCACTGGAAAGGTCTCAAAATGTAGATTATGATTTTGTAGACCATTTTAGTGTAAATCATATCAGATTCTTGCAGTTTCAGTTGGAAGCAGTTGCAGATATTTTTGAGGAGCAGACATGTGTTGGTGGTTAATTTTGTTTTTTCCATTCTCCTATATCTGGATTTTCTTCTGATTGTAAAAGGATGTTGAAAATTTATGCTGCTAGGTAGTATCTTGGCTTTGGGGTCTTACTTTTGTGTTCATGGTCTTGCAATGTACATATCCAGATGAATTTTAATGAAGAATGATGGAATCCCTATTCAGATATCTGTCTGATGTCTTTGTATGCTTGGTTCTAATTCTTGTGTATAAATCTGTAAGGCATGTTAATGCACCAGTTACAAGGTAGTTGTGGTCTTATTTTTTGAGTTTCTTTCAAGGAGAGACTAAATCTTGAATGCAAGTTCTGAGAGTTTAGGGTCAGCACATGAATTTGATGTCCAGATATTGAAATGAGAATAATGGATTGTAAGACATTTCATTCAGGTTCTTTGAGTTTGGAGTTAGGGTTTTTCGGGTTTGTATGTTTATTTGACTCTATTGCCCAATAGACAAGGCACTGGTCTTTTGCTGGTTATGCAGTTTCATCATCAAATCTTTAAATCAAATCATTTTTCCTTTCCTATTTAAGAGCAGAAGTGTGTACAAGTTGTATTGAATAGTGCGAATATGTTTGGTGATTCCTTGTAGAAGTGAATCTGATAGGTTAGCCTGCCTGAGCTAAGATTGCAACAAAATGCTAAAATGCTTAAGAGAAATCCTAGAACGAAACTATCATGATAACAATGCAAAAATGAAAGATGATTTGCAAGGAGTGAGGTCTCCTATTTATAGATTTTTGGGGGGCTTGGATGAGGTGGATCTCATGTAGCATCCACATAGACTCCACATGGGATAAAGGAGTGGTAATGGAAGAGGGAGAGTTGCTCACACGTGTGAGCAACTCTTAAAAATGATGGCTCAATGACAAGTAAGAGGGTGGGAGACCCAAAGTAAGTCACATATTGAGCATCTTCTAAAGAGGAAAGGGGAGACAAGATGCAAGAGAAATGGCTTGGGCAATTTTAGGAAAATGGAATGGACAAATCCCATAGGAGGGGTGCTCACACATTTGTGAGTGCCATTAAGAGGTTAATTTGTTGTAGGAATTATAAAATTAGTCTAATTAATCTAAGATTAATTAGAGGAGTAGGCTTAGGGAGGATAGTGATGGGTATAGATAAGGAATCTAGGCTAGATTTAAGATTAATCCAAATTAGATTTAGATTATTCATAGCTTAGTAGAATATTAGAATATGGAGGGAATAAATAAATTAAAATTTATTTAAAGGTGGATTTTGTGGAGAGTCACATATTAAATGTAAATTTAATATATTAGGGAAGGGTATTTAAATTAACTTTAGATACCATAGAATAATGAATTAATTCAATTAAATCAATAGATGAATATAAGAAAAATAGTTAATTAACTAGAATTAACTATAATGCTAAGGGAATATTAATTAAATTAATATAAGTGTGTAGGCACGATTTTAGACGTCTACATTTTGCCCCTCTTTGATGCGGCGTCGAGGACGGTGTCATGTCAAAGAAAAATGAAAATAAGATGCCCCAGAGAGAAAAGTAATTCTGGTGGGAGATTATGCCCCTCGAGAAAATAAAGAAAAATTAATTTTTGTGGAATTTTGTCAAAAAAAGGTAGAAGGGAGGAAGAAGAATTAGGAAGAATAAAAACAAAAAGGAGAATTAGCATGTGCCGCAAGATGATTCCTTGGGGGGGGGGGTCAGGGTAGACCTAGGGTAGATCGTGGACAGGATACCCCAATCAGAATGGGGGAATAGTGAATAAATAGGAGCCTCATAATGCAAATTGCAAGAATGCTAAATGAAACTAACTAATGCAACCTAACTACAAGGTAGATTTTAGGAGCATAGATGTAGATCAACAATCATGGTGGAGCTAATGCAATGACACTCATGAGGAAGCCATCATACACCCAAGTCTTGATTAGGGACTTGGTGGAAGTGCACGACACCCTGCCCCAATTGAGGCATACATAACCATAACTGCATGACCAGCAAAGATGCACTAAAATACCCACATATAGATTATTCCGCAAATGACAAATATTCCAATATACACCATCCAAGATACACCAAGATATTGAAGATTGAGGTAATCATGAGTAGGGTCTAATGAAATACAAAGATAAAATCAATAAAAAGGCATCATGATCAAGCAGTCATTCAGTCCAAAGTTCTTTCCATGAACAAGATTGTGTGATGGAGGATTGATAAGCCGACACCAGAAGGATACATCCTGATGGGAAAAGATTGATTGATGTCAAAATGAGTATTTGTTAGCAATAGTTGTGACAGTAATGATAGCTTAGAAACTCAATCTTAAGTTGATTTGATAAAACTCGTGCGGGAAAAGTGTCTAGGAAAAGCTTAGTTTGATGGGGTAAAGCTCAGTTTTGATGGGATTAGAATGGGTAGAATAGCATATTATTAGATGATGAAGGAGTAACTTGATTGGATAAAATGAGATGAGAGGATAAGATGGATTGAATAGGGTGGAAGAAAGATAAATTGAATTGATTAGAAGATAAATGGATTGCATGGAATGAGATTGGAAGATAAGACAATTTGAATGAGATGGAAGGAAGATAAGTGGATTGGATAAAATGGGAAGGAAGATAAGAGGAATTTTGAGAATATGAGAGAATTGGAAGATAAAATGGATTGGATTAGAAGATAAATGGATTGGATAGAATTGAATTGGAAGATGGATGAAGGATAAAATGGAATTGGAAGATAAGATGGTTGGAATAGAAGATAAGTGGATTGGATAGAATTGAATTGGAAGATAGATGAAGGATAAAATGGAATTAGAAGATAAGATAGATTGGATTAGAAGATAGAACTGGAGGATAAGATAGATTGGAGCTTGGAAGGAAGAATAAATAGATTGGATAGAATGGGATTGGAATATGAGAGGAATGAGATATAATGGAATTGAAAGATAAGATGATTGGAGGATAAGATGGATTGAAGGTTGGAAGGAAGAATAAATTGATTGGATGAAATGGGATTGGAATATGGATGAAGGATATGGATTGAAAAGGATGGAAGGAAGAAAAAATGGATTGGATATAATTGAATTGAAATATGGATGAAGGATAAAATGGATTGGGACCAGTGACAAGGGAGAGCCAAGGAATGGTGGATATGGAGAGATGGCGTAGATGGGAGATATATGAATGGAATGGATGGATAGGTAATATTGAATAGATGGATAGGGAATATGGGATTAAAGGATGAAGATTCAAGAACTATGTGGTAAAGGAGTGAAATTCCCCACACTAGCATTAGGAAAATGAAGGATGGGAAGATGAGGGATAAAGGATGCATAAAATGGAAGGATGGTATATGAGATATATGAGTGGAGGAATAAAGGAAGGGGACTAAGTGGATTAGGATGAGTGAGATGGATGGATGGTATACAAAGGATATGAATGGAGGAGATAAATGCTTGTATTTTCCAAAGCATGCATGGATGTTGGAGTGCCTCTAGTTTTGTAAGGAAGTGAAATGGTATGAAAGTGGAAGGGGTTTGGATAAAGGATGTAAGAGGGAAGGTATGAATATGATAGGGGTATGATATGGGAAATATGGATAGGACATATTGAATGGAGTAAATGCATAGGGTAATCAAGATAAAAAGACACAAGAAAGAAGGATGGATTTATATAGGATTATGGAAGGGGGATGAAGGAAATGTATAAGACAAGGACTATGAGATGGGGGACATGGATAGGATGTCAAGATAAAATATAGGCAAAGTGGATGGAGTTATGTGGGATAATGGATAAGGGAGGGATAATAGAATTAGGAACATGAAGGATATGGATGGAGGGAAAGTATAGGATATTCAAGATCAAAGATGGAAAAATATAGGATAATAGAGGGTGGATAGAGGATGTAGAAGACATGTATGGTAGCATAGGAATGGATCGAGATTTCCCCCAAGTGTAGAGTGAAAGGGGAGGAGGATAAGTAAATGGATATATAAGTGGATTTGGAAGACAATGGATAAGTGATAGGAATATGGTGGAATGAAGGAATCGAGAATCTAGTTCCATGGATTGTATCCCTTGTAATTTTTTTCTATAATTTATCAAGGCATTTTAGATATATGCTCATAGATGTTGGTAGGATTGTGGAAGGGAGATAAAATGGATGGGGGGAGATGGGGAGGGATAAGAGTTTATGTATAGGATGGGATGGATGGGATGGAAGGGTGGGGGAGGATTGGTGGATAATGGATGGGAGGTTGAAAGACTTGTGAATAAATGGATAGAGGAGTTGGAAAGATCATCATTGACACACACCTTGAAGAGTGGTGGAGTAGTAAAGGAGAATATTGTGAAGGATATGAAAGATAAAATGTGGATTTTGGGATGTAGGGACCCAAAATAGATGAAGGAGGTGAAGGACCTAGGATAGTGGATTTTGGGACATAAGTACCCAAAATAGATTTGGAAGTTGGGGGATTGTTAGATGGAGGATTGGAGAATTTATGAGTGGAAGAAGATTTTGGATTAGAAAGGTTGGATGCCCATTTTGACTTTTCTTTGAGATGCATTGCTTCAATGAGTAGCTTAGGAATCCACATGATTTTTGAAATTTTCTTTTGGGCCTTTGTGGCCTTTTGAATTTTCTTTCTTTTGGATCATATTTTTCTTTTCTGGAACATGTCTTTTAGAGAGGACATGTTGATCCTTTATTTTTTGTGGATTTTGGATTTTATGCATTTTAGCTTTGGAATCCAAATTGGTTCCAATAGAAATGGTATGGGTTCATGAGGATGGATGGTACAGAGAGTTAATGGATGAAATAATGGAGGGTGAATGTTGGAAGGACTTACAAGGATGTGTGCCTTTGTTGATCTTTATTAGGTATTTGGGGTGATAGAATGGTGAACTTGGATACAATGGATGAAGGTATGTAAGGACCCAAAATCGATGGAAGGGATGAAGGATTTGGATTTGGGACATAAGGACCCAAAATGGATGTGGATGAGGAAGGAATGGAATTTTAGACTTAAGGGCCCCAAAAGGATGTAGATGAGGAAGGGATGGATTTTTGGACATAAGGGCCCAAAATAGATGTGGATTATGGGGGATGGGAACATTTGAGTTTAGATGGAGGGATTTTGGATTTAGAAGGGGTGGAATATTTACCAATAGCTTGAGACATTCTTTTTCCAAGGGGATACATATTATTTTGAACACAAGAGTCCACATGAATGTGGTTCATGGATGGATTGGATAGGCGTGATTAGATTTTGTGGAGGATTAGGATCATGTGGAGGGATAATATTATTTTGAGAGGGATAGGTATCATGACATGGATTTGAAGGGGTAATTTGATCTTGGCTTTGGGTAGAATTATGTAGTGGAGTGAGTGGATTTTGAGATTGAAGGGAGTCATGCAATGAAATGGAGGGGATGGAATCATGAGATGGAATAATTTGATCTTGACATGGAGGGGGATTAGTGGATTGGATACATGGAATATATTAATGAAGTGGATATTAAGGCTTGAAATGGAGGGGAATCATTAAGGGGTGGAATGCAAGGGATGTCTTGATCTTGATTACGAATGGGGTCATGAGATGGTTTAAGGAGGATAAGTGGATCTTGATATGGAAGGAGGGGATATCCATATGGAAATTTTTCATAAGATGGAGAGGTTTCATAAGATGGAGGAATTCTTAGATCTAGAGGATAAGATGAATCCATGTTATCATGCTTTGGAACAATGTCTTGGCATTTTTGGGCTTGTGTGAGTGATGTGATGGAGGAGATGGAAGCTTAAAATTGGGTGGATGGAAAGATGGGAGACACACGAGACTTAGGATATTGAGGTGTATCTTGACTTGGAGGGGATGGTGGTGGGTTCATGACATGAGGGGATTTCACAACTAGATTTGGGGATTTATACTTCTCTGCTAGTCCTTGGATCCAGTCAATGGAAAATTTTTTGTGGGATGGGGATGTTGTAGGATTTTGAGGATTAGGATTATGTGGAGGATTGAGATTGGATGGAGGATTGGGATTAAATAGGAGATGATAATTATGGGTTTGGATAAATGGGGAAGGAAATATGTCTTCAAAGGTAAATTTTTTCTTTTAATCCTAATTTTTGTAGGCTAAGGACAATGTTTTGGAGTTCTTGAATCTCTTGGGAAAGGTGACTATGGAGGTAATCATGTGTTGGTGAGGGATAATGAGATGAATTTACATTGTCAAAGGTAGAGGAAGGATAGGAAATGGTAGTTGAATTGGGACTGGATATGATGTGTTGAGGATTGATTTGGTAGGTGGGTTGGATTTGAGGTATGGTTTGAGGATTAGGGTTTAGAAATTTAAACTCCTAAACCATTTTGTGAAAACAATGCATATTCTTGATGTTTGAAAGAGGGGTTTCAAAATTGGATTAGAATATGATGCAGATGAAGATTTATATTATGAGTGGATGAAGTGAAAGATTTAAGGATGGAAGAAATATGAACTTAGGACTACCAGCAAGTTTGGACTTTATTTTGATTTAAGAGGGCACTGCCTCAAGGATTTGATTGATTGATTTTGATTTGATTTGATTTTTTGGATATGAGGGAAGGGCCTCAAGGTTGGATTTGATTTGATATGATTTGGATTTAAAGGTTTGAGACAAACCTCAGTGAAACCAGCCCCTATGATGGTGCAAACAAAGGATTGATTTGGATAATGATATCTTCTTCTACTTGGAGATAGACTGATGATCCCAAGCAAAATAGGATATGACTAAGATAATTAACTACTTGAGATAGACTGATGTTCTCAAAGAATTATGATTCAAATAGATTTTTTCTAATGACAAGGGTATATGCAACACTTTGATAAATCTTTCAACCTAAGATTTGAGATGAAAATCTTGATGAAGGTGTGAAAGATGAAGTTTGATTTGATGTGGGTTAAGCTTGATTATGGTTGGATGTGGTTAAATAAATATAACTAGGATTAAAATCCAAGGACTATGATGGTGATCCTAAGCCAAAAGTAGAATATTTTATGAAAAATGGAATTAGAAGGTGATGTGGATAAATATTTGAATGAAGAATGGATAAACTTTAGAAGATAAATGAGGGATGTTTGAAGACAAGGGAATAATTAAGGGGTGATTAGTTTTGTATGAAGAGGAAGATGAATTGGATTAGGATTAGATAGAATGATATGAGGTTGACAAGTGGATTGGATTAAAATAATGATGATGTGATTAGGTTGGATGAAAGATGAATGATTAGATTGGATTAAGAAAGGGGATTTTTGATGTGGATTATAAGGATGATTAGTATGAAGATTAGGAAGATTGTGGATGTTTAGGATGTAATGATTAGAATGATTGAGAAGATTAGGATAATAATGCAATGATTAGAATGATATTGATGATTAGGAACTTGACTCAAAATTAGAGAAATTAATCAGGATGAGGGTCCTAAATGATGGGTCATGAATGGGTTAGGTATGACTATGATTAGAGGAATGATTAGAATGATTAAGAAGAATAATAATGACTTGGAAGTGGGGATTAGGGTGAAGAAAATGATGAAGAAGGATGATAATTATGAAGATCATGGATGATTAATAGATGAAGATGAAGGATTATTAAAAATGATTAGGATGAAATGGTGGAGGTTTGGATTGGATTAAGGAGATGATTTTGAATATTATGGATGATTAGGAGATAATGAATAAGATTTTGGCTCATTTTGGACTATTTGAGGTCAATTTGTTCATTGGCATGAAATTATTTTAAACACACATCAAAGGTATTGAATACACTAAGTATACCTTGATTCAGATTTTGGGCATAAATGACAATAATTGAAGACACATGTCTGAAAATAGTCCTACAAGGAACAAAGCAACCTTACAGGAGAAGCAATTATGAATTTGGGGAATTTTGATAAATTTGAAAATTGTGATGTGTGTATGTTCAAGTGACTCTTTCAAGACACTTATGTTTTTACGTGGTTTAACACAATGAAGATAGTACATGCAACAACTACCTTAAGGAATTTCCTTCACATGAAATATTATAGGCCCATTGCTTGGTAGTCCTTTAATTCACAGAACAATGTCACCCCCGAAAGGGTGCCCATGTTTTTGCCTTTTGCCAAGTATTGTTGTTATGCTACAAAGATCTCTTTCAAAACACAATACTCTAGGACATGTATGATGGGAATCTTGGGGGGAGAATATTCCCTCCCCTTGCACTATAATAAGTCATCGTTCAGAGGTGAATCAAGTAGGCTCCTAATTTACAATTTCTAGTAAGATCTGTGGTGTCCCCCCAATCGATTTGTACGAGTGTGAGACAATTAAGTCTCTAGTGGACCATATTGGCTCCTTAACTATTCTCCTAATCCAAACCAACATCTACACAACATGCCTGACCTTGGTGGGATTGAGACAATTTTTTGTTCAGTGTCTCATTTCTATATCGGTCAGGGTATTTATCGCTTTGAGGTCGTCCTCTAAAGGGGAAACACACCCTCTAAACATGCCTCTCTAGAAGCAGGGATAAGATAAGCTTTCTCTTCACCCAAGGTTCACAAAGAGGAGGGGAGAGGATACAACTATATTCTATCTGATGCGTCACTTACTTTAAGGGATCTATCTAATGTCAAATAGATCAAAAGAAGTGTTGAGAAACACTTCTTAAAACACACCAAAAAGAGTCACTTTCCAAATTGAACCTAATTAGAACAAATAAGTGTTTTATACCTAAGTAAAAGACACAATAGTATGGTTAAGCATGCAAGTTCAATTTATTTCCCACACATCAAGAAGGAAAGCATGTAAGAAAGGTGTGATTGTTTTGCCCTAAGTCATTCAAGAGTTTGTGAGGTTCATTCCCTTATGCATTAAAGATTAGACATGGTTAATTCTTTTAAGAAACATGAATTCAAAGACTAGTGTTTAAAGAATACAAGTTCATTCCCAAAATCCATTAAAATCAAAGGAAAAATTCATGAAAAACATTAGTAATATTAAAGTCTTTAACCTCAAAATACTGCAAAAAGAAAAACAAATTAGTAAATACTCAACCAACAAAAATAAATGTTTTCTGTGATAGGGAAGAGATTGAAGGTTACAATCAATAGTCCACTAGGATTATGTTGGAGACAATATTTTGATTCCTAAAATTTGACTAAGTCTGAAATTTCCTAAAACCCTCAAAAATTAGAATCTTTATCTTAACTCCTATGAAGCTAAAACCACTCTCAAACATCTTGAAAGTATATACATAAAATGTAACTTAAGTATAAGAAAGGAAGAGTATGTAACTTTTAATTCAATGTTACATTTTATGTATGCTCTTGATCCTAAAATTGGCCTGAAGGACATAAAATAATCCTCAAGTAACCACCCAAAAGATACACATATTCTAGAACTAGTTGGAAAATAAAATAGGGCGGAGACGACAATGCTAGGTTGCAAACGACTATTTGCACAGACAATGATTTGAGTAGATCATTGTCTGCGCATACAATAATATTACATCGCGTACAAACATCTTAGAGTGCAGATAATAATTCTAGGGTAGAGATGACAATCTACGTAGATGACAATCTTAGAGCGCAGACAACAATTCCAGGTCATGGATGACTCTGTGTAAATCGTAGATGACAATGCGTGACTGGGTTCGGAAAATAACATAAATTTTTAAAAAGTATTAAATTTTTTAGGGACATGGGTCCCACTGGGCATGCCAAAATGTATATGATGAAAAAATACCTACGTGGAATAAGCTGAAACATGCAAACGTTAGAGAAATAAATCATTTTATTTTACATTAACATATCAAAAACTTAGTTCCTACACAAATATTTTCACCATAACCTTTGATGAGCCAAACAAGGGCACCCAAGCCTTGTTGATTTTCTCTTAGAGAGGGCCGTGAGTGTGCTCTCCCAACACAATATCTTAATCCTACTTGATTGATTGCTTTCTTGCTATAAAGTGAATCGTACAATGCAAATTATTGATGCGATGAAGAGCTCAAGAACAAGTATGAGGAACTTGTCTCAAGCCTTCACCAAATGATGGAGATAAAAATGCAAAACTAAGTTAGAATGATATGCAAGATCAAATGAAACTAAGATTCATTTTAATTTACCTAGCATGTAATTTCTAGATTCAAATGAACTAAGATCTCAACAAAATGCTAAAATGCTTAAGAGAAATCCTAGAATGAAACTATCATGATAACAATGCAAAACTGAAAGATGATTTGCAAGGAGCGAGGCCTCCTATTTATAGATTTTTGGGGGGCTTGGATGAGGTGGATCTCATGTGGCATCCACATAGATTCCACATGGGATAAATGAGTGGTAATGGAAGAGGGAGAGTTTCTCACACATGTGTGAACAACACTTAAAAATGATGGGTCAATGACAAGTGTAAGAGGGTGGGAGACCCAAAGTAAGTCACATGTTGATAATTTTCTAAAGAGGAAAGGGGAGACAAGATGCAAGAGAAATGGATTGGGCCATTTTAGGAAAAGGGAATGGACAACTCCCATAGGAGGGGTGCTCACACGTGTGTGAGCACCATTAATAGGTTAATTTATTGTTAAAATTAGTCTAATTAATCTAAGATTTATTTAAAGGGGGATTTTGTGGAGTATTAGGGAAGGGTATTTAAATTAACTTTAGATACCATAGAATAATGAATTAATTTAATTAAATAAATTTAATTAAATCAATAGATGAATATAATTTTTTTTTTTATTAAACTAGAATTAACTATAATGCTAAGGGAATATTAATTAAATTAATATAAGTGTGAAGGGATGATTTTAGATGTCTACTGTTAGAATAACTGAGAGGGGGGGGGGTGAATCAGTGGCCTTAAAAATAATTCCAAAAATCCAACCAAAAACTTATCTCTCAAATAATATAATACCCTCTAGTTATCTTTCAGTCCCTAATCATCAAGATGTATGCATAAATGATTCTAACATATATAAGTTGCTCGATAAGATATATTGTTTATCTTTTCTAGACTTTACAAAATAGCAGTAAATAAAATTAGTGTTAACCGACCAATCCAATTTTAGTAATGCGTAAATAAAAATATCAATGCAATGAACCATATACACATTTGACACAGATTTTAACATGGAAACCCTGCTAAGGGAAAAACCACTTGGGACCGGTAACCCAAAATATTTTTAGTCTTCTAAAGTGAGCTTGGTGAAGAGCCAACCCTGTTAAAGGTTACAATACACACTATTAAGTGCGACCTTGTCAGGGGATTTAAAACTAATAGTTTATCTTTTGACCTAGCATTCACTATGTTGTCAACAAGAAAACCTTTTGATACTCTTGAGTATCCCACTCGGTTAAGAGATTTTCTGAATCAATGGTTAAACTGATATAGTAAATGATCTGTTCAAAATACAAATTTAACTTGCATATATTCATATCTATTGTTAGTCCAATAATACCTCTCTGATCAATATGCTCTTAAGTTCCTTTTCTCTCTTTCTATGTTCTGCTCAGCGAATGCTCTATCCTCTGTTGCTCGGTGTCTACAAACTTTCTTGGCTCTGTTCTTTAGCCTGTATGATCAGATCTGCATGAAGAATTCAATCTTCACCGAAATATATTCAAAATTCCTCTTTTCATAATGAATTCCTTGTCTATTTATATAGACATGATTAACCACTCAATCTCCTTGTTTTTGTCGTAGATCACTTCTTGATCCATAAAACTTGCCATGCTTGATTTATCTTGTAAAGCTCTACTTTAGTTTTATTCTACAAATCTCTCCATGATAGATATGAATAAAACTCACTTTAAATATCTTTCATGCTTTAGTTTAGCTGATCCTTAAGAATAAAGCAATCAATCACTCAATCTCTAAATATAGCTCTTGCGAGCTAAGTAGTTTTGTCGTTCTTTAACTTCAGTTCTGATCGGTCATCAACTCTAGTTAGCTCATTCACTGACTTCAGTTATGCAGTGCTCAGTATATACTTGCTCGATGACACTTTCTCGGTTACTATTGTGCTTGATTTACAATGTAAACTGATCGGTGTTCACAGTCCATCGGTGTGCACTGTCCGTCAGTGTTTACTCTCACTCAGTGTATACATAACTTTTATGTTTTACCGATAACATAAACTTTGTCTTTTCAGCTCTTCAAGGTTATGACCAATATGTGTATGAATAATCATACCATATCAAGTTGACATCAATGAAAATACAATACATTAACTAATTTAAAGTCTTGATTTCACTTTTGCACCTCGGTGATCATCAACTTATCATCTTCAAACATTTGATTAGTTATAGTTCATCAGTCTACACCCCTTAAGACCTATTAGCGCCTAATTAGACCCAATTAGACCTAATTAGACCTAATTGTACCTATTAGGACCTATGATAGGTTATATGACCCCTTAAGACCCATAAGACCTATTAGGACCTAATTAGACCTAATTAGACGTAGCTAGACCTATTAAAACTTATGATAGGTTATATGACCCCTTAAGACCTCATTAGACCCACTATGAGTAATATGACCCTTTAAGAGCCATTAGCACCTAATTATACCCAATTAGACCTATTAGTACCTAATTATACAAAATTAGACCTATTGACACCTAATTAGACCCAATTAGAAATATTAGGACCTATGATCTAGGTTATATGACCCCTTAAGACCCCATTAGACCAAAATAGACCCCTTTGGACCTAATTAAACCCAATTAGACCTATTAGGACCTAATTAGATGTAATTATACCAATTAGGACCTATGATAGGTTATATGACCCCTTAAGCACCTAATTAGAGAAAATTAGACCCCTTAGGACCTAATTAGACCTATTAGGACCTAATTAGACCCCTTATGACCTAATTAGACCCAAATAGACACCTTAGGACCTAATTAGACCCAATTAGACCTATTAGGACCTAATTAACCTAATTGTACATATTAGGACCTAATTAGACCTAATTATACCTATTAAGACCTATGATAGGTTATATGGCCCTTAAGCACCTAATTAGACCCAATTAGACCTATTAGGACCTAATTAGACCCCTTAGGACCCAATTAGACCTATTAGGACCTACTTAGATCCCTTAAGACCTAATTAGACCCAAATAGACCCCTTAGGACCTAATTAGACCCAATTAGACCTATTAGGACCTAATTAGACCTAATTATACCTATTAGCACCTATGATAGGTTATTGGTGATGACAATTGATCAATTGTGTATTATCATTGATGTTTACACAAGTGTAGTGATGTTTACACAAATATCTAATCCTATCCGAGCACAGTTAGTGTTTTCCAAGCTCTCTCATTCATTAAAGAAGACCAAAGTGATTTTCAGTTCTAATCGAGTTCACTCGGGCATTATAGTTTTGGTCAGGCATTGAAGGATTTCAGTATTAACTGAGTTATGCTTTTAGTGACAGCCGAGTAACAAAAATTTGTATTTTATGGTTAATTGGTGATATGAAGCCGACAAACTTAAGTTTAATTAATTATTTGGAAGGTTATTAAGGCCGACTTGACAAGGCTTATTATATATA
>MU224932.1:2948562-2958838 GCA_018584345.1 Thuja plicata
CATGAACTGTGGAGGCGAAATCAGATGAGATCCTGATTGAGGACAGAACATACAAAGCTGCAACAGAATATTCAATCAGTGAGGATCAAGTATTTAAAGCCAGAGCAGAGATCTGAATCAACAAAGATTGTTGCTTATCAAAATAGGTCAATCCATTGTTACTCTCTAGCAATTGTAGCAGTGATCTGAATCTCTTTATAGAGTAGACTTAACTGTCTTTTGTAAATCCTCTCACAAGGTGAAATTTCTACACTGAAGTGTTTGAAGACCTCTAACAAGGCCACTCCTTATAGGGTGATTAAATCCTCTAATAGGGTCACACCTAATAGTGTGTTATTGTAACCTTTAACAGGGTTGGATCCTAACAGGGTGCACTTCAGAAGACTGAAAAATAGTGACTAGTTGCAATTGGTGGTTTTTCCAATTTTGGGTTTCCATGTTAAATCTTGGTGTTATCTATGTATATTTTATTTACTTTATGGTTTATATTTCTGCAATTAATCACTAAAGGATAATCACAATTAATATCTTAAGATTTGCTATGTTAATCGAGTGATAGTAGAATATCTGTGTTAACCGAGAAACATTGATAAATTTGTTTAAGACATCTAAGGGACTTGGATTTGTTTTTGGAGTAACTGATTCACCCCTCCCCTCTTAGTTACTCAACTCATTTCTAACAATTGGTATCAGAGAATTTGGTGCTTTTAGGGAAGGTTTCAAGGCCTAAGCTAAAGATTAGAGATGTCTTACAGAAGGGAGATCCCCAAGCTCAACAAGAACAACTTCACTGCATGGCAAGATTTGATGAGGCTACATCTATCTACTATTGGAGACACTGGTTTGCAATTACTAGATCACAAGTATGTGGAACCACCGAGACCTATGTCTGTGGAATAGATGGCGGGCATGAAGCATCATAACATAATGATGATTGATATAGCTTCCTCACTCAGCTATTTCAAATTTGATGAAGTCAAGGATTTCCCTACTGCCTATGATATGTGGAAGAAACTACATGATATATATGGAGGAGATGACAATGTAAAGAGAGCCAAAGAAGAAAGTCTCAGAGGTCAGTTTGATATGATGAAAATGAAAGAAGGAGAAGACATTACAAAGTACAATAAAAGAATCAAGAAAAGTGTCAGTGCAATCATAGCTGTCGGTGGAACAATTGAAGACAAAATAGTGGTCAGTAAGGTATTGCAAACTTTACTTCCTATCTATGTAATTAGAGTTTCAACTATTCAAGAGATGAGATGCAGTAATGATGTAACTCTAGATGGATTGGTTGGAAGGCTTACAACTTTTGAGTTGGACAATTTTGACAATTATTCTCCTAATACTAGAAATCTTGAGTCTACATTCAAAGATAAATTAAACCTTGGAAAGATGAAAGGAAAACAGATTGACAGTGATAGTGATGATGAAGATTTGGAATCATTGAAGCATTACTTGCAAAGAGAGCTACAAAAGGAAAATGATAGTACAAAGGAAGAAGCATTGCTTTTCATGTGATGAGGTTAGTCACATTGCTACTAAGTATCCAAACAAAGAAGATAAAGGTGAGAGAAAGTTCAACAAGTACAAAGGCAAGAAAAATTTCAAAAGCTGCAAGGACTTAGGTATGAAATCTTGTTTTATTGCTAAAGATTTTGATAGCGATGAAGATGAAGATGAGATGGTTTACATTGCTATTAAGGATGAGTCAGATAATGAAGATAATGAAAAGACTGCACTTTACTCTCATATTAGTAAGAATGACACTTGGATAATTGATAGTGATTGTTCTCACCACATGATTGGTGATAAAACCAAATTTGAACATGTTGAGAACTATAATGGTGGGAGTGTTAGTTTTGGGAATGATGAACCCTGCTATGTCAAAGGTAAAGGTTGTATTTCTCTAACTGAAGGAATCAAATGTGATAATGCTTATTGGGTTGGAGGACTAAGGAATAATCTACTAAGTGTGGCAAAACTGAATAACATTGGTTTCAAGGTAGAATTCATGAATGGTAAGGCCAATTTCCTAGATCGTAAGGGAAACCTAGTTGGAACTAGCAGGGAAACAAAATGTAATCTATTTTATCTTGATCTCAATGAAAGTTCATGTTTTATTGCACAAGTAGAAGAAATATGGTTATGACATAAAAGGTTTTGTCATGTGAATTTTGATAATTTGGTCAACATAAGAAAGAAAAAAAGAGTAAGAGGTATTCCTATTTTGAAGAAACCTGAATTAGCAATATGCAAACAATGTCAAATTGGTAAGATGGGAAAAACTAGTTTCAAGAGAAAGAATTACAATACAGAAGAAGTCTTGGAATTAGTGCATACTGATTTTTGTGGACCAATTGCAACAACAAGTTACACAGGTGAGAAGTATTTCATTCTATTCGTTGATGACCATTCCAGAATGATGACTGTTATGTTTCTCAAGGAAAAATCAGAAGCTTTTCAGAAGTTCAAATGGTACCTTGCCAGAGTTGAAAAAGAAACAAGAAAGAAACTTAAATGCCTAAGATCTGACAAAGGAGGAGAATTCATTTCTAATGAGTTCAATGAATTCTGCAATGAAAGAGGAATCAAGAGACAAGTATCTGTCCTAGGTACACCACAAAAAAATGATATAGCAGAAAGAAGGAACATATCCATTATGGATTGTGCAAGAACCCTGATGATTGAAAAGAATGTTGCTACCAAATACTGGAAGGAAGCCATCAGCACTGCAATTCACACCTTGAACCAAGTTCAACTGAAGAAAGGTACTGAGAAGACACATTTTGAATTATGGTATGGCTATAAACCTAATGTTCATTATTTCAAAGTATTTGGAAGTAAATGTTACATCTTGAAGGAAGCAAGAAATGGAAAATTTGATGTAAAAGGTGATGAAGGTATATTCCTAGGCTACTCCTGGAAAAGCAAAGCATATAAATGTTTGAACCTTGCTACTCATAAAGTCATAGAAAGTGTGCATGTAAATATTGATGAGTTTGCAGAGAGAAATGAAGGACAGAGTAGTAAATAGCCTGAGGACTACACAAACTTTGTGTATTATGAACCTGATAGTATACCTAAGACACAAAAAATGGTGATTGGATAGAAACCATGTCAACCACTGAATTCATCAGCACAAATCTTGTTATAACCTGTGCAACCAGCACTACTAACTGAAGAAACTAAATCTTAGACTGAAGAAACCAAGTCACAGACAGAGGGAACTAAGTCACAGACATAGGCACCCAAGTCTTAGATAGAGGTGCCCAAGTCTCAGATAGTGGAACACAAGCATCAGACATAAGAACATAAAAAAATATTTGAACATGGTGAACCAAGTGGATCAAGCCCAAAATCAAAGAGGAAGGAACCTATACTTGCAAAGTATGTCAGAAGGCATCATGCACCTGAACAAATAATTGGAGATCAGACACAAGGTATAATGGCAAGGAACAAAATCAAAGGTACATGTTTTCTTAGTGAAATTAAACCTAGAGCTATTAAAGATTCATGAATTATGAAATGTGGATCGAAACAATGAATGAAGAGATTGAGAAGATAGAAAAGAAAAAAACTTGGACTCTTGTACTTAGACCAAAAGACAAAAATGTGATTGGTACTAAGTGGGTTTTCAGAAACAAGATGAATGAAAAAGGAGAAGTTTCCAGAAATAAATCAAGACTAGTATGTAATGGATATGCTCAAGAAGAGGGTATTGATTATTGAGAAACTTTTGCTCCTATTGCAAGACTTGAAGGAGTCAGAACTCTTCTGGTATATGCTGCACATAAAGGATTCAAGGTATATCAAATGGATGTAAAATCTGCATTCTTGAATGGAATTCTTGAAGAGGAAGTCTGTATTGAGCAACCTAAAGGTTTTGTAGGTCCTAAAAAAAGAAATATGGTTTGCGAACTGCACAAAGCATTGTATGGACTGAAACAAGCTCCTAAAGCCTGGTATGAAAGATTGTATGGTTACTTGATAAGTATTGGATTTTAGAGAACTAATGACAATAGTAGCTTGTACATCAAAGAAGGACCTCAGAACAAGATACTATTAGCAAAGATATTCATTGATGACATACTATTTACTGGACATGATGAGTTATGCAAAGCATTCTCCGAAGCTATGAGTAAGGAATTTGAGATGTCTATGTTTGGTGAAATCAAATTATTTGTTGGTTTACAAGTTTATCAGATGAAGGATGGTATCTACATTACTCAGTCTAAATACATCAAAGAGATACTGAAGAAATTTGGGATGTAAGATTCCAGACCAGTTGGAACACCTATGCCTACTAGACATAAGTTGTCTAAGGATGACGATTCAAAGGAGGTAAATGAGACTACCTACAGATCCATGATTGGTAAACTTCAATATATTGTTCAAACTAGACTTGATATTGCATTAGCAGTCGGTATTGTTGCAAGGTTTTCAGCTAATCTTACAGAGAATCATTTGATGTCTATCAAAAGGATTATGAGATATCTTAAGGGTACTAAAGATTATGGATTATGGTATAAGAAAGGAGGAAACTTTGACTTGAAGACTTTTATTGATGCTGATTGGGCATGAAGTGTTGATGACAGGAAGAGGACAAGTGGAAAAGCATTATTTCTTGGAAAGAGGTTAGTCTCCTAGACAAGAAAGAAACATAATTGCATTTCTCAGTCTACAACAGAGGTAGAATATGTTGCTGCAACAGTGAATTGTTCAAATATTATATGGTTCAAACAACTGTTGTCAGGTATGAAGGAAGAAATCAAAGAACCAATCATTATCTAATGTGACAACACTATTGCAATTAACATTTCAAAGAACCCTGTGATGCATACTAAGACTAAACATATTGCAATAAAGTATCATTTCTTGAGAGAATTAGTTCAGGACAAGGAAGTAAGGTTGGAATATGTGAATACTAAAGAACAAATTGTAGAAATATTCACCAAACCATTACCTAAGGATGCATTCTTGTATCCTAGAGGAAAGCTAGGGGTGATTCCCCTAACTGAGGCTCACTAATGCACAAATTAGTGATGCATCAACCGAGCTATAGAACAAACTTAACATGTTGATGTAGATATTCAGAGCTCATTGCATATAAATCAGTACAAAAAAGTACATTACAACTCCATTGGATGTGTATTGGATGGTGTCTTTGGCATTGGTTGTCAAAGAGGGAGAGATTACTGATGTCATAAAGATTACAAAAGAAGAGATTGATGACAGAGGGAGAAATTTTATTAGAAACAGAGATTAATGTAAGAGGGAGAAATCTGTATTTCAGTGATTGTGAAGACAAAGGGAGTTTTTGGATGAGAATCATAATGAAGCTAAGGACATTAATAAAATTTGATTCTTGTGTTTGTTTCTCTACAATTATTTGTATTATGACATGTTGTGTTGCCATATATCAATGCCAAAGAGGGAGATTGTTGATGACAATTATTCAATTATGTATTGTCATTGATGTTTACACAAGTGTAGTGATGTTTACACAAATGTCTAATCCTATCCGAACATAGTCAGTGTTTTCCAAGCTCTCTCGGGCATTGAAGAAGACCAAAGTGATTTTCAGTTCTAACCGAGTTCACTCGGGCATTACAGTTTTGGTCGGGCATTGAAGGATTTCAGTATTAACGGAGTTATGCTATTAGTGACAGCTAACTAACAACAGTTTATATTTTATGGTTAATTGGTGATATGAAGCTAACAAACTTAAGTTTTATTGATTATTTGGAAGGTTATTGACAAGGCTTATCATACATACATACATACATACATACATACATACATACATACATATACATACATACATACATACATATATATATATATATATATATATATATATATATATATATATATATATAGGTCAAGTTTGGATTGAATATGATGTAAGTAAGAAAGTGAGATATGTGTTTATGACATTAAGTGTGAAGGCAAAATCATATGGGATTCTGATTGAGGACAAAACATACAGAGCTTCAACAAAATATCTGATCGGTGAGGATCAAGTAATTAAAACCAGAGCAGAGATCTGAATCAGCAAAGATAGTTTCTTATCAAAACAAGTCAATTCATTGTTACTCTCTAACAATTGTAGTAGTGATTTAAATCTCTTTACAGAGTAAACTTAACAATCTTTTGTAAATCCTCTCACAAGGTGACATTTCTACATTGAAGTGTTTGAAGACCTCTAACAAGGCCACTCCTTACAGGGTGATTAAGTACTCTAACAGGGTCACACCTAACAGTGTGTTATTGTAACCTTTAACAGGGTTGGCTCCTAACATGGCTCACATTAGAAGAGTGAAAAATAGTGACTAGTTGCAATTGGTGGTTTTTTCCATATTGGGTTTCCACGTTAAATATAGGTGTTATCTGTGTATATTTTATTTGCTTTATGGTTTATGTTTCTGCAATTAATCACTAAAGGATAATCAAAGTTAATATCTTAAAATTTGCTATGTTAACCGAGTGATAGTAGAATATCTGTGTTAACCGAGCAAAAATGATAAATTTGTTTAAGACATCTAAGGGACTTGGATTAGTTTTTGGAGTAACTGATTCACCCCTCCCCTCTCAGCTACTCAACTCATTTCCAACAATATGACCCCTTAAGCACCTAATTAGACCCAATTAGACCCCTTAGGACCTAATTAGACCCAATTAGACCTATTAGGACGTAATTAGACCCAATTAGACCTATTAGGACCTAATTAGACCCAATTAGACCTATTAGGACATAATTAGACAACGTAGGACCTAATTAGACCCAATTAGACCCCTTAGGACCTAATTAGACCCAATTAGACCTATTAGGACCTAATTAGACCCAATTATACCTATTAGGACCTATGATAGGTTATATGACCCCTTGAGCACCTAATTAGACCTAATTAGACCCCTTAGAACCTAATTATACCCAATTAGACATATTAGGACCTAATTAGATGTAATTATACTTATTCAGACCTATGATAGGTTGTATGACCCCTTAAGACCTCATTAGACCCACTATGAGTAATATGACCCCTTAAGACCTATTAGCACCTAATTAGACTCAATTAGACCTTTTAGGACCTAATTATACCCAATTAAACATATTATGACCTAATTGCACCTATTAGGATGTATGATAGGTTATATGACCTATTGGGACTTATCTTATGATTAATAGGACTCTATACATAAGAAATTTCATTCAGAATTTTGTTTAATAATTTATCTTCGTATGTAGGAAATGCTCAAGAAGCATAACCTTCAGAAGTTGGAGAAGGGTCATTGCAAGCTCAATAATCACAAAATTCATAATCCCAAACATGTAGACATCTCTCTCTCTCTCTCTATTATCTTTGTGGTGAATATGCATTTTGGGTCTTTCCCCTTAAGACTATTGTTTTTGTTGTGTACATAGCCTTTGATGAAGAATATGTTGGACACGGGGCATCCCAAGTTTAATTAATGGACTTTTGAGAAGGGTCATCCCAAGGTCAAATAAGTGGGTGTCTCTCTCATTAGTTTATTAATTATTCCCTTTAACATGAGCCTGTTTCTACTTATTTCATCAAGGTCCCCTTAAGATGAGATATTAAGAGAATTTTTTATTTTGTTTGCAGCTGAAGTACAAGCAACATATGAGAATGTTAGTCTAGCCTTATAGTTAAAGAGAAAAATTAATCTTAAAAGCATAGAACATTTAATTGAAATGGATGTGGAAAAATGGATAGATCCTGCTAAACAACCCATAAATACTATGAAGATAGCATTGAATAACAAGTCTAAGAAAATAAGGTCCATAACTATTGTAATGGAGTGCAAGAGGGAAGGAGGAGGAGAGAGAGAGGAAGAGGGAATTCAAATTTTGAATTCTATTTCTGGAGGGAAGCTGGAAGCTGAGGATTCTACTGTGGGATCTTCGAAGGAAGGAGAAGAGAATCGTGTCAGATCAACGGAAAAGGCAGGAGAATCATCGCTGCTTCTGTCCAGCGGGGACAATGGGTCAGATATGGGACTAGAGGCAAAAAATTCAAAAAATTCAAAACACAGAAAAGATTTGTCCCAAGAAAATTCACATGATCATTCCGAGAATTTGGGGAAAGGAAAGTGGGCGGGCCTCTTTGGCATAAAACCATCGGGTAAGTCTATCTTCCCCAAAGTGGATATTTTATCAGACCCATTGAAAGGCGAGATTGGTATTAAGATACTAGATTAGTTAGTTGAACATGCTGTTTCTATCATGGCTTCTACCCTGGTAGGAAAAATTTTGGGCCCAAGGCTGAATATTGATCTAGTTAGATCTTTTGTAGATAAAAAATGGAGGTTGAAAGGCCAAGTCGATGTAGCGGCAATGCCGAAAGGTTTTTTTTCCTTTGTGTTCTCAAGTGGGGAAGATCTTTCAAAAGTTTTGTGTGGGGGACCCTGGATGATGGGAAAATCCTCTTTGTCACTACAAATGTGGACTACGAGTGTAGATTATAATGAAATTTTTTTCATGGCGGCGCCGGTCTGGGTCTGTCTTCCTGGAATGCCATTGGAATACTGGCATGAAGATATCTTAATAGCCATTGCTGGCTCTTTTGGGGAAATTCTATCTATCAAAACTGGGGACATGGCTTCAAGAGATAGAATATGAATTGATACCTTTTTCCTGTTTCACTTGTAATAAATCTAGCCATTGGGCGAAACATTGCCCTTAGAAGCCCCAAAAGGAAAAAAAGAAGAATCAGGAGCAAACCAAAGGACAGAGAATGGAGTGGAAAAGAAAAACTGAGGAAACGTTGGAAACCCTGAACTTGCTGGAAGGAAAGGATGATGTCTCCCAGCAAAAGCAAAATGATGAAGAAGTCCAAGAAAATGAAAATCTCGCTCCCTTTGTTTCTCCAATATTCATTGAAAGAGGGGAAAATAAAAGAATAGAAGACAAAGAAAAATTGGAAAATGGAGAAGACTCAGAGAAGCATCAGGAAGTAGAGAAGGAGATGGCAGTTAAGGAAAATCACTGCTCAGAAGCAAGTCAGAAGAAATCAAATGACCTAATCAAGGAAAGTAAAGTTGACACTCCAATGAAAACATACCAAAATGAGAAACATAAGAAGGAGGAGGAAGATGTAGAGAATAAGTCGTGGTCAACTGTGGGTTCAAAGAAGGGATCAAATAAGAAAAGTCCCAAATCCCCTAAAGGGAGGCAAATGATCTTTGAACTGAACTTAAGCTCTGGAAAGAAAGCTGAGAGTTCATCTATGGGGAAATCAAACAAGAAGGTAGGAGGCCAAAAACTAGGAGTTCAAACTAGACAACAAAAAGTTGATATTGGTACTCCAAAGGGAGAAAAAGGAAGAAGATCAGAAAAAACCCAAAGGGAGGAGGAAGCTAAATAGAATATAGCTGATGGAAAACAACTTACTATCCATCAGGTTTGTACCCCAATCCTTAAATGAAGATCATCTCATGGAACTTTCGAGGACTTAATAGTCCTCATAAGAAAGATGTAGTTAGGAATCTAGTTAGAGACTCTAAACCTGATATTTTGTTGATTCAAGAAACTAAAATGAGCAAAGATAAGATTGAAAAAATGAAGATGGTTAAAAATGGAAAATGCATCGGTAGCATCTCGGAAGGGGCTTCAGGAGGTCTAGAAATCTTCTGGAACCAATCTTGTTATGAATGTAAGCTCCTCAAAGAAGATAAAAACTTTATTGTTGTGACCATAAGGAGTTTAAAGGATAATTTATCTTGGACTGTTATCAATGTGTATGCCCCAAATACTAAGATAGGAAGAAGTAAACTATGGAAGAATTTGCATGAGAAAATGGAAGGAAGAAGAGATAAAAATTTAATTCTAATGGGAGAATTCAATACCCCTCTAAGGAAGGAAGATAAAAAATGTGGTAATCTTGCCCAAGTGGAAAGCAGAGTTGACTTCATGAATTTCATTATTAATGAAGGGCTAATGGATGTTGAGCTAGAAGGGATAAACTACACCTGGTCCAACTGCAGGGTGGGAGAGGACCTGATTCAAGTTAAGCTAGATAGGGCACTGATAAATCCGGAATGGTTTACTAAGTTTTCCTGTGTTCTTTCCTCCCTCTTAAGAATTGGATCGGATCATTTCCCTATTTCTCTCAATGTTTCTTTGTTTGTTGGAAAAATAAATGCTCCTTTTAGATTTGAGAAGATGTGGCTAGACCATCCTGATATGGAAAATAAAATTAGGGAGTGGTGGAGTATTGAGGTGGAAGGAACTGCAATGTTCAAAGTGGTC
>MU224932.1:2958888-2978430 GCA_018584345.1 Thuja plicata
AACTGCAATGTTCAAAGTGGTCAAGAAACTGGCCAACGTCAAAACTAATGTAAAAAGCTGGAACAAGCACATATATGGTGATATCTTCAAAGCTAAAATTAAATCTCAAATGGAACTGAAAGAAATTCAGGAGGATATCCCAAGGAATGGGTTAACTGAAACTCTAAGAAGCCAAGAGAATACTGCCCTTGCTGGTCTTCATAATATCATTGCAAAAGAAGAAATATTCTGGAGACAGAGATCTAGATCCCTCTGGCTTAAAGAAGGGGATAAGAAAACTAGATTTTTTCACATCAGTGCTCTAAAACATAAGGCTATTAACATAATCCATTTAGTATCTACCGGAAATGGAAAAATAACCAAAGAAGATGATATTAGGAAAGAAATGGTGAGCTATTTTGCTTCTTTACTGTCTAAAGATCAGAGCATAGACACGGTAGAGCAGAGGAACTTACTAACTTCAATTCCACACATATTGGACTTTGATGCTAATGCCCTCTTAAGAGCTATCCCCTCAGAGGCTGAAATCAAGAAGGCGGTTCTTTCCTTTGAAGGAGAGAAATCTCCTGGCCTGGATGGGTTTCAGATGTTCTTTTTCTAGCAATTTTGGAGCATTGTTGGGAAAATTTTTTGCTCTGCGGTTAAAGAATTCTATGGTACTAAATCTATTCTCAAAGAAATCAACTCAATGTTTATTTCTCTCATCCCTAAAAGACATGGAGTGGATATGGTGGATGGTTTTCATCCCATAAGCCTTTGCAATTCTCTCTATAAAATCATCTTGAAGGTTATGACGACAAGAATATTAAGTTTACTTCCAAGCCTCATATCACCTCAACAGAATGGATTCGTCCCAGGTAGACAAATTATTGATTCTATAATGGTTGTGCATGAGAACATTCACTCCCTTCAAGCCTCTACAAAATAGGGTTTTTGGATGAAATTGGATTTGTCTAAAGCTTATGACAGAGTGGACTGGTCTTTCCTGTCTAAAATTTTTAGTTCCTTTGGATTTGATAATGATGTGATAAGATTGATAATGCAATTGGTCACTACGGTGTCTTCTTCGGTGTTGGTTAATGGAGGATCCTACATTTTCTTCCATCCCTCTAGAGGGCTTAGACAAGGTGACCCCATCTCCCCCATCCTCTTTGCTATAATGGCAGAAAGTCTTGGGAGATCCATAGAAAGCATGGTTTCTTCTGGTCAGATTCTGGTTTGCAACCTTCTTCAGCTCAACATAAATGCTCTCATGAGCAATTTGTGGATGATACTATTATGATGGGAGAAGCTTCTATATTGGAAGCCAAGAATATGAAAAAGGTTTTGAATAATTACACTAAAGCTTCATGTCAATCTATTAACTGGGAGAAGAGTTCTTTATTTTTTTGTAACACCCCTGAAGTTAGACAAAGCAAGATTTCCTCTATTTTGGGATGTAAGATAGGGAAGCTTCCCTTTATTTATTTGGGTCTCCTCCTATGCCTTAAACCTGATGATGTCTTTTGGAATAGCATTATTGATCGATTTCATAATAAGTTAGCTGGATGGAAAGGTGCTACCCTAAGCCAAGCTGGTAAAGTCCAACTTCTGAAATCCACCCTTCAAAATCTTACAGTTTATGCCCTAAGCCTTTTTAAAATTCCTCAAAAATTTGTTGGCTTGATTGAAAAAATTCAGAAAAGGTTTCTTTGGTCCAGAGTGGAAGAGAAGAAGAGGTTAAGCCTTGTGGCTTGGGAGGTGGTGTGTAAACCCAAGAAATGGGGAGGGCTTGGAATAAGAAGTATCAATAATGCAAAGAAGTCTCTGCTAGCAAAATAATGCTGGAGAATCTTTGAAGAAGAGAAGGAATGGAATACTATCTTCAAGAGAAAGTACCACTTAACCTCTCTGGAGGAAGTGCTAAGGGACCCTTCGGAGATTAATGGCTCTTTTATTTGGAATAGTATTAGAAAAAGTAGGGATCTTATCAGTAAAGGGGATAGTTGGAAGCTGGGAAATGGCAGGAAAATAAACTTTTGGATAGACAACTGGCTGAAGGAAGATGCTCTAAGTGAAAAATAGGAATGGAGGCCTGCGATGGCGGATTGTATTGATATTGTTGGAGAGAAGGTTTCTAATTACTGGATCAATGATAAATGGGTTGACCTAAGCTCCTTTGATGATTCGCTCCACCTGGTCAGCAAGTCTCAGTCCCCCTGGTTTATTAGACCTAATAAAGAATTTTTTTTGATTTGGGGGCTGGAGGCTAATGGAAAATTCTCTATCTCGTCTACTTCAGCCCTTCTGCACCAAAAGGATAATTGCTCTCCTAGCTGTAAGGTATAGAACAACAACCTTATTCCTAAAATTAACATGTTCTTCTAGCTTCTTGTTCAAAATAAAATCCTTATAGTGGATAATATTTGAAAAAGGGGCATTAGTATGCCTAATAGATGTATCCTCTGTTGCTCAGAAGATGAAAATAGTAATCACATAATGATACATTGTCCCTACTCCTCTAAAGTCTGGAACTCAGTGCTTGATGTCATTAATCTAGAGTGGGTCAATCCTTTTAACTTCCAGGACATGGTTAAACAATGGAGTTGTTTCCTTAAGGGTAAGGAAGCCAAAGATCTTTGGAAGCTTATTCTACCCCACATCACTTGGAGAATATGGAAGGAAAGAAATAATAGAATATTCAGAGAAAAAATCTCTCCCTTTCAAACTATGGATAACGGTATATGTAGAAGTATCCTGGAAAATTTTAAAAATCAGCTTTCAAGTGATTCCCCTTACAAGAATTTGATTAGTATCAATGAAATTCTTATGAAGGCACAGGTGGAGAAAGACAGAAATCAAAATTTGAGGGAAAATACCAGATGGAGAGCCCCTCCAAATGGCTGGGTTTAAGGGAATTTTGATGGGGCGGCAAAAGGGAATTTGGGGTCTGCTGGAGTGGGAGGCCTTATTAGGGATGAGGCTGGAAATTGTCTGGGAGCAGTGGTAGCTCTGCTGGGAGTTTAGACAAACCACATGGCTAAAGCTATGGCAGCCCTTCATGTGGTCATTTTGGCCAAAGAGATGGGCTTCTCCAAACTTTGGGTGGAGGGAGATTCTCTGAATATTATTAACTATATTAAAGGTACTTATGAAGCCTCATGGACAATAAACCATATCATTGAAAAAATTAAATCCTTATTATCCAATTTTGAAGATTACCATATATCACATGTTTACAAAGAAGGTAATATGACGGTGGATGGATTAGCAAATGTGGGTGTGTACTCTAATGTCATGCAATCATGGCGAGGTGAGGCGGATTTTAAAATGGAGATGGCTATTCTTATCAGGTACGATAGGATGAATAGCAGTGGAGTTATAAATAAACATAATTAATGATGAGGTCATATTTAATTATTAAAAGTAATGTGTGCTATCATTCGAAGGAAATGGGATTGATTAGACTAGTGACACCGCACGCTTTCTGGGTGTTAAATTTGAACTGGATCAATCATAACAGTAAAGTCTGCCTGAAACCTGTGTTCAAAATTGCAAAGGACCGGTATTTTCAAGAAACAACGAGAAATATGGGAGGAGGCTTGAAGAGAGAGGAGCCGATTGACTGTACTAAATGGAAAGAGAAGAGAAAAGTATGGAGAAGATTGAAAAAATGAGGTGTATCTCAGTATCTAGAGAAGCTCCATGGTTGGGATACAAAGATAAAAAAATAGTTTGTAGAGGGTTGGAAGGATGGGAAAGTGCATTTGTGGGGGAAATATTTTACCCTTTCCATGAGGGTTATCTCAGAAATCACGGGTTTGCCTTGTGAGGGAATGAAATTCTATAGGGACAATAAGAGGGCTGGAACTCAAGCCTACAAGATTTTCCCAAAAACAGAGGATGAAGAAGCCCTTCTCAGTAAAGGAACAAGGGATTATGTCGACATCCAAAAAATCAAATCTCATTGGGCTGACATTCTTACAGTCATGATTGAGTATTTCATTCTGGACGATAGATACTTCAAAATATACAATCTGCATTTTGTCATGGCCAACCACTTCAGGCATGGTAAAAAAATCTCGTTCCCCTTCTATCTCCTTAGTTCTTTGCATAATAGGGTGATGGAGCATAGAAAGAAGTCGAGCAACCCGATGCTCCATGTGGGGCTCATTTTTCTTATTTCTGAGTATGCTCACAATCTTCCTAAGCCAATCCCTAAGAGGGTTAAAGGTAGTTTGAGGCAGGTGAAATAGGAAAGTGAAAAATAGAGTCTTAAAAAAAGGGTTAAAACTAAGAAGGCTAAGTTGGAGAAGACTGGTGATGAAACCCTACAAAACTAGCGAAAAGATAAAGAGGATCAGTACAATGGTGACAATGATATTGATAAAGAGAATATGGAAAAAGAGAAAGAGGATCATCTGAGAAAGGACAATTCTCAGATGGAAGAGGAGGAAATGCCCAATATCAATGAGGGCACGGGTGCTGATGAGAATTATGATGAAAAGGAAATTGAGGGAGATGGAATAGAGGGAGATGAAAAAGAGGAAAAGAAGAATGAGGATGATGGTGAGGAGGGTAACATGATGCATCCAACTTTAAAGGTAGAGAAAAGGAATAGTAAAAAAAGGAGAATGGGCCTAGAAGCGGTCGAGTTTGAAAGAGATGACAGAATCCTGAAAAACAAAGTTGATTATGGGGCTAATATGGAAGACTGACTTAATGAGGAGATGAATTTTATGAAGCATAAATTGGTTGAGATGCAGGAGGCAATGGAGCCTTTTAAAGCCAAGGTCGAGGAAATGGAGAATAAGTTGATGATTAAGGTCAAAGACAACAACAGAGAAGAGGAGTTGACTTCTAGAGTTAATGAGATAGTGGAAGAAAAGCTAAAAGAGATGAAAGAACAAATAAGCCACAATGGGAACATGATAGAGATCATTCTAAAGAATAGTAATGATGGGCTGCAAGTGTCGATTTAGAACCTGAAAGTATTATATGCTTATCTGGAAAGAAGCCTGCTGGAAAACACCTCAATTACAATTGAAGAAAAGGTTGGACGCTCGGGCCTTGGTCCTAGAACCCGAAGCGGAATAAAAGGAAAAGTCCCTGAGATCCCAAAAGAGATGCTGGAGCTAAAGGAGTCCATTGACAAAATGGAAGAAATGAAGAAGGAGGCTAAGGTAGCCTACTAGAAAATGATGTAATGTTTCTTCTTCTTGTTTGGAAATTTTGGTGGAAATTGTTTGAGCAGTTGTGCTGGAAACTGTGCTTATCTTTGGCAGTTTTTGTTTTTTCCTGTTTTAGGTCTTTTGGTTTCCTGTTGGGTCCTGCCTTTTGTTCATTGCAGGCTTTATATGTTTGTATGTGCCTTTGATGCCTATCTCTTGTAGCTTTTTGTAAAAGGTTTTGGGATCCTTTCAAAACCTGTTTTTACCTTGATAAAAAACAAGTCTAAGAAAATAATTGCACAATTTGAGAATCTTGATACACTTGAAAAAACCCAACTATTATCAATTACACTTCTTAAAGATGAGTTAAAATATCCATTAATTTTGTTGGGTGTATATGCAAGTTTGAAAAAGATAAAATCGTCTAACGTACAAAAAATATTGTTGAAAGTGTATTTGATAAAAACCTACTTGTCAAACACAATCACTCAAAAATGCAAACAACAAAGGTTAGTCATTAGAAATCATAAACAATGTTAGCATATTTGAATGAAAGCTTAAAAAAAAAATGGGTTTACACCACAACCTCCGATGAGCCAAACAAGTGCACCCAACCCTTGTTGATTTTCTCTTAGAGATGTTTGTGGGTGTGCTCTCCCAACACAATATTAAAATCCCACTAGATTTGTTGGATGGAAACTTAAATGCATACTAATGGATAATGAAGAGCTCAAGAAAAAGTATGAGGAACTTGTCTCAAGCCTTCATCAAATGATGAGAATTAATATGCAAAATCTATACTACTATGCTATGCAAGATCAAATGAAACTAAAACTAGATTCATTTCCATTATGCCTAAGATGTGATTTCTAGATTATCTAAGAACATAAACATGAAAATACACTATGAGATCCTAGCACTAAATTAGCATGATAACAATGCATAAATGAGAGATGATTTGCTCTTAACAAAGACCTCTATTTATCAATTTTTTGGAGGAGAGAGAGGGATTGGATGAGGTGGAGCTCATGTGGCATCCACATAGGTGCCACATGAGGGACACATAAGCCATGCAAGAGGCCCACTTTTCTCACACATGTGTGAGCAACTTTTGATGTGATGGGTCAAGGTGTACTTAAAGTACACATGTGAAGGATCTTGTAAGAGGTGTACGAGTTTTGGTCCAATGAAACACTTTTAGAAAGTGTAAGAAGGTGTCATCATGGGTGTAAGAAACCTTGTTGGCACCAAATTAGTATTATTTGGAAAAGTCAATTTTTGGAAATTTTCTCACACATGTGTGAGCAAATAATTAGGACTAATTTATGTAGGAATCAAGAAATTAGCCTAATTAACCTTAGTTAATTAGTGAATAGGTTTATTTGGTGAGAGTGATGTTGAGGTAGGGTAGGATCTAGGTTCAAATTAGCTTAATCCAAATTAAATTTAGATTAATTATAGTTTAGTAGAATTAAGTCATGTGGAGGAATAAATAAATTAAAAATTTATTTAAAAGAGATTAATGGGAGGGGGTAATGTATATAAATAAGATTTAATACATTAAAGGGGATAGTATTTAATTAAATTTAAATACTAAGGAAAGTGAATTGTATTTAATTAAATAAATAGAAGAATATAACAAATATAATTAATTAATTAAAATTAATTATAATGCTATGGGAATATTAATTAAATTAATATAAGGATGATTTTAGACGTCTACATTTTGCCCCTCTTTGATACGGCGTTGAAAGTGGCGTCGCCTCAAAGAAAAGAAAATAAGATGCCCCAGAAAGGTCAGAAAAATCTAAGGCAGCGAGAGTGGGGGAGTGTGCCCCCTCGAGAAAATAATAGGAAAAAATAAAATTTTTAATAAAATTTTCTCGAAAAAGGCAGGAAAAGAGGGAAAGAAGACTAATTGCATGACATGTCCAAAAGAAAATGGAGGAAAAATGGGGACCAGAGCAGGAAACAGAGAGAGGGACGGAAGAAACCGGCCCCAAGGGGCTATAAATAGTCCATCGGGGCCCTAAGAGAAGTCACTTTCACTCACAAAGAGAAAAAAAGATAGAAGAAGAGTAGAGAAATGACAGTAGAGCGAGAGCATGCACAGCTTGGGGAGTGGATTAGGATCCATCAGTGACCTACAGACGCTGGACCACTGATGAGTAGTCAAAGGCCTCCTCCATTTTGTATTTAATGTTTTTTCATGCATTTATGGTTCCATTAATGTGCTCTAAATTGGCCTGCAACGCAAATGACGATTGCCTGACCATCATCTATGCAGATGGCTATCGACGGATCACCATTATCGTAGATGAACGATCAACGATCAACGTCTGCATAGATGGAGATCACTCCATCTCCATTTGTGAGGGTAGAGGGGGAGGAAAAAGAACAACGAAGACAGTGGAGTTAGAACTCCACCATCTATGCGTCAAAGAGGCGGCAGCCTAAACTATCATCTCCGTAGATCATAGTCTACGAAGATCGGCCATCTGCGAGGGTGAATTTCCATCTCTTCCAATTGACCCGGGAATGGAAGAAAAAAGAGGAAAGAAGGGAGAGGAAAGGGTCGGGGAGCATTTTTCGATGCCTCGGATCAAGCTACGGGCATTTTTTGATGCCCCTGAATGCTATCTTATATCTAACATGAGCTTGGTGGATGTAGGAGGATACTATTACCTTCCAGGTGAGGGAGTGATTTCCAGTGACCATGGTGCTGGAGCATGAGCTAACTACAACAGAGTGGGGGATTGTGACACTGTGGGTTGGAGCATGTACACCTCTGGCCCAAATTGAAAGTGCATAATGTGCTGATGTCAGCACTGATTGAGAGGTGGCATAGCACCACCTCAAGCTTTCACTTCCTGACAGGGGAAGCCATGATCACCCTCCACGATGTGTGGAGGATCTATAGAGTGGCGATTCTGGGGCTGATACCCGAGTACTATTTTGAGGGCTTAGAGCCGTACATGGAGATGAATTTTGGGCAGAGATATGCAGACCTGCCGACTTCATGATAGTGGATGTCATGGGCGGGAGCCATCGCGCTTCAGCCACAGTTGTGGTGGGTGGCATTATATCTAGCGGGACTGATTGGGGGATGCCTGATGCCTGATCATGCAGGCAAGGGATTTCCTATTGGCTGGGCATGAGTATTGAGCAGTATGGTGGAGGAAGGCGATTGGTACTGTTGGGGGTACATGATCTTAGGACATATGTACTATTATTTACACATGTGTGCCTACCATAAGGGTAGGGCACTAGGACCAGGATGGACACTGCTACTTGTATGGGTGTGGGAGCATATTGCGGTCATTCAATCGATCCAGACACAGGAGACCAAAGCAACCCATGAGCCATTTGCATGTAGATACAGGCCACCCATCAGCTATGAGGCTACAGACTTAGTTGGGTACTAGTAGCAGAGGATAGATGAGATGGGGGATATTCAGTGGGCACCCTATGCAGGGTGCAAGGCATGGGGACACTAGGTCCCACAAAAGGACGGATATGTAGAGGATGAGTTTTATGACTCATATTATATGAGATTTGTTTAGACAGACTGATGGTTGATTGAGTGGACTGCATATATGATTTCCAGGTACATGCCATCGAGGGTACGGAGGCATATGGGACAACTTTAGGAGGCTATGCCAGATGGGTTCCCGCATCCGTTGGTGACACAAGAGGTTGGGAGTATTTGGGGGATGGGAGTGGATCCTCAGATAGCATGAGAATCATTTATGGGGATGACCGAGGTTCCATGGATCACAGAACGAGAGTCCTTATAGGATGCTGGAGTTGTCCCAACATATACTCAGTGGTGGGCGGCGCACAGGCCAATGAGACTGACAGTGCCAGGGGTTGTACAAGAAAATGAGCAGTCCGGAGAGGGAGGAGATGGAGGAAGGAAGGATAGAGATGATGATGGTGAGGATGGAGGAGACAAAGGAGGGGATGGGGGGAGGAGAGTCTGGCCCAGGGTTGCCACACATAAGAGGCGAGGACATTTAGAGATACCTGCAGGGAGACAGCCACCAGTGGTCCCAGGACAGGATCAGGGATAGGATCAGGAGTAGGGACAGGATCAAGAGCAGGGATAGGGGCCTCAAGGGCCACCCTGATAGGATCCATAGGTATAGGTATAGGGACCACCAGCTAGGCATGTATCTTAGGAGGTACATGATACAATGGTAGCAGAGTGAGACAGCCTATGGACTGAGCTGGGCAGGGTACATGGATTGTTAGCGACATCTTAGGCGACTGAGGTGAGCACACAGGTAGAGATACAATGACTATAGGGTTTACTAGCCACTACCCAAGCTATAGCTGGTAGTTTACAGACAGAGATGACTAGAGTACAGGGGGAGCTAGCAGCAGAGATAGCTCAGGGTGATAGTGCGCAGAGAGCACCAGCCTTATTACAGGCTTAGGTGGATAGTGGGGAGTTCTTGATGGGGGGATAGGAGGAGGGGGATGCAGAGGAGTTGGTGGCCATGTTAGCCCAGATAGCACCTTTGATAGTAGAGCGGGAATCAATGTGTATCAGAGCAGAGACTTATAGAGTAGAGCGGGACATAGCTCGTGACATAGGTACTGCGACAAGGCTTGGTCAGGTGCTAGCAGATGCATTTGCAGCATAGAGGGAGGCTGGATGGAGAGGTCAAGAGGCCTTGTATTATATGACATTATATCACAGAGGAGTTCCAGAGGTAGATTGAGAGCTCCCTTATATAGAGAGATTGATATCTCGTAGTATAGGTCGGGATTCACAGGCATCGGTGGGGTTGCCACCGCGTCCGAGCAGGGGTGCAGGGCCATCACAATCACCACCATGATTCTTCTTAGGCCTTTTTGATACACATTTTTGTATGATTTACAAGATACTGGATGTATGACAGACATTTGGATATATATACATGGAATTTATGGACTTTATTTTATGATGCTATATGATGTGATGTTTATGCAAGATGGATGTGTGATGATTTTATATGTTTTACATGATGTTTTAGGACTAACATGCAGGATGGGATGAATGTATATGATTATACTGACCTATTTATGATGCAAGGATGGGATGCGCGTGTGCGCGCACACACACACACACACATGTTAGATGTGATATGTAAATGCTTATAGATGGATGTTTTTTTACATGTAATGATTCAAGGTGATAGTAAAATAAATAATGTGTAAATGTGTAATGGATGAACCTAAAATGAATGAACTAAAATGAATGAATAATGAATGTAATTAATGGAACTACATGTAATGATAATGACTAATGAGTAATGAATGAAGTAACAATGCAACTTTAATGAATAATTATTAATGAACATACTTAATGAACAGTAAAAGTAAGCTAATGAATGAATGCAATATGAGGCATATGAGGACACTATTTTTGTGTGTGTCAAATAGGTCTAATAAAATCACGTAGGTGACTGGATAGGGGGAATAAATAGAAACCTTGCCAAGAGAAAAATCAAAGTGCAATATGACCTAGCAAAAATGCAATCCTAACTATGATGATAGTGGGATTTATACCATGTTAATGTTGGAGAGAACACCCTAGTTTGATATGGAAAAAAGAGTTATGCACCATGTGCTAGAAAACACAAGTGACATGGTTCCTTTGTGTGGACTAGACTCTTAGACAAATAGGTTGTTAGGAATAAGAATGTAAGATATCAGATATGATGAGACCTATGAAATGTTACTCACGAGGAGATGCAATACATCCACATCTCTTTAGGGACTTGAGATGCATGAATCCTGCCCCCAGTGAGGCATACATAGTCATAACTAAATATCAAAACATAAATGCACTAACAATCTATGACAAGCTAATCATACCACAAATGACACGTATTCCACTATGTACTCATCATAACGAACCAAGATATAAAAGATCGAGGCTGTCATGATAAGGCCACATTGAAACACAAGATAAAATAAATAAAAAGGCATCCTGACCAAGTGGTCATTCAGTCCAAAAGTTCTTTCCATGAACATATTTGATGTGAGGATTGATAGAATAGCCGACACCAGAAGGATATATCCTGATGCACCAAAGATTGATTGAGTAACACAAGAATTCGCTGGAAATTTCTTGTGAATAGAACTTCATTTAGGAAAGTCAATCTGTTTGCTGATTTGTCAGAAACATTTGCAGTCACTATGTCTAGAATAAATCTTAGGTTTGATATGGTAAGCTCAGTCATGTGAGAATGCAATTTTATTGTGAAAGTGGAAAATGGTCAGAGAACTACCTGCACAGATATGGGTAGTGAATTCATTATGGAAGGCGATGTAGGTTGTATGGAAAAAATGGTGGAAATAGATGGTGGATCTGACTACACATGGCACCTGAAACAAGTTTTCACCATGGTTCTTATCCATTGCACCACCGAAGTGGTTTTCACAGGTGGATGGACTTATTTCTCTTTCTCTTTTGCTTTTTTGATACTTTTTTCAAGCTTTTATAAATGTTTATGCTTTTTTGAATTTTTTTTATTTTTTTGCTTTTGCTTGCTTTTTGAATGTTTTTGGATTTTCTATTTTTCTGATTTTTTTTTGGTTTTTTGATAATTTTCAGTTGTACAATGGAGTGCTGAAGGATCAAGCATAGAAGCACTTGAGATGTATAATATTTACAGGATCAAGGATCAGATCTCCCTCTGGTGACACAATCTGATAAGCACTAGAGCCATACTTTGCTATGATGATGAAGGGCCCCAACCAATTAGGTTCAAAATTTCCTTTCTTTTCATAGTTCTAGAGGTTCTTCATATTGTGCTGCAAGAGAAGATCACCAACCTCAAACTGATGAGGTTTAATCCTTTTGTTGAACTGGAGGTGAAGGCAATTTTGATACACATGGAGGTGGTTTAGGGCACTGAGGCATCTCTCATCAAGGAGTTCTAGCTCTTGCAAGCGGGCAACTCTATATTCTTCTTCGAACAATAGATTCTTGAGAGAAATTCTAAGAGAAGGGAGCTCAATTTTGATGGGTAGAATAGCCTCAGTGCCGTAAACAAGGGCAAAGGGGGTGGCTCCAGTGGGGGTTCAAATGGAGGTATGGTAGGCCCAAAGGGCAGGATTCAGGTGAAGGTGCCAATCACAGCCAACTTCATCGACTGTTTTCTTGAGGATTCTAAGGATGGTTTTATTCGTAGCCTCTACTTGACCATTTCTTTGTGGAAAGTATTTGGAAGAGGTATGGTGGGTAATGCTGAATTTCCTACATAACTTTGTGACTTCCTTGTTCTTAAAAGGTCCTCCATTATCGGTAACAATGTCCTAAGGAATGCCATAACAACATATAAGATAGTTCAAAATGAACTTCGAAATCTGTTTTCCAGTGGTGTAGGTGAGAGGAACAACTTCAACCCACTTGGTAAAGTACTCAGTAGCAACAAGGATGTATTTATGGCCATTGGAAGAATTAGGGAAAATCTGGCCAATGAGGTTGAGACCCCAGCGGGAAAAGGGCCAAGGGGTGATGGTGGGCTGAAGGGATTGGGAGGGGGCATATATCAAATCGCCATGTTACTGATAAGGCACACACTTCTTCACATAGTTGTAAGCATCTTGTTCCATAGTAGGCCAGTAATATCCAGTGCGTAACAAATTTTTGGCCAAAGTGAGTCCACTAGAGTGAGCCCCATAGATTCCTTGATGTACCTCCTCCAAGGACATTTGTGCTTCATCAGAATTTAGACACCTTAAAAGATTTCCATCAAAATGCTTTCGGAAAAGGGTATTACCAAGGATTGTGTATCGGGAAGTGCACCGAATGAAGTTTTACGTTGATTGGGGGTTAAGGTAAGTGGGGCATGTCCATCGCGAAGGTAGGAATATACTTCTTGGTACCATGGGGAATTAGGATCAACAATTTCACACACCATTTCAGAATTTGGTTTGTCACAGGTAGGGTCCGTAATATTCTCAACAAGAAACTCACATCGTGTACTATGTTCTAGCATGGTGATCAAGGAACCAATGGTAGCCATGGCATCAGCTGCTTTGTTGCGTGTGTGAGGGATCCGTTGGAAGATCAATTCAGTGAAATGCATTTTTATATCTTCAACTGTACAATGATAGGGAAGAAACTTGTCATCCTTTGTTTGATATTCATCCATAACCTATTTGATAACCAATTGTGAATCACCTAGTACCAGTAAATTGAGAATCTTCCATTGTATGGCCTGACGGAGTCCAAGTACAAGGGCTTCATATTCTACAATATTATTTGTACAAGGAAATTGTAATTGATAAGATTTAGGGATGAGATCCCCTTTTGGTGTAACAAACAAGACTCCTGCCCCCGATCCTTTCTGAGTGAAGGATCCATCAAAATAAATTTTCCATCGGGTTCTCGGGGCAAGATTGAGGACTGATTCATCTTAAAAATCTATGATCAATGGATGTTGACCATCAATAGGTGCTTCAAATAGCTGATCTATAATTACTTGTCCTTTGATAGCTTTGCAATCCACATAAACAATGTCAAATTCACTAAGGATCATAACCCATTTTGCTGTACGACTAGTGAGAGCAGCACGGGCCAGGAGATACTTGAGTGGATCAGTTTTGGAAACAAGATGAATCTTATGATTAAGCATATAATGTCATAGTTTTTGTGTACAGAAAAAAATAGCCAACCATGCTTTTTCAATTAGAGAATAATTCAACTCATAACCAATAAGAGTCCTGCTGTGATAATAAATTTCTCGCTCTTTGCCACTATTATCTAATTATGCCAGGAGGGCTCCCAACACGACCTCTATAGCAGATATATACAAAATCAGAGGACGACCAACAATAAGTGGTACCAAAATAGGTCTATTAGCCAGATAGCCTTTTAGTTTCTAAAATGAATTTTGACATAAGCAATCCCATTGAAATTTGATATTCTTGTATAGGAGATGAGAAAATAGATGCACTTTATCTGCCAGTTGTGACATGAATCTTTTGATTGATCACAATTTTCCTTGTAAAATACGTAATTATTTCAGTGTTTTTGGTGGTGGCATCTCGAGGATGGCTTTTACTTTCTTTGGATCCACTTCTATTCCACGCCGTGACACAATGTATCCCAACAACTTACTAGATTTTACTCCAAAGACACACTTCTTGGGATTTAGCCGTAGCTTATACTTCTCCAATCGCTCAAAAATGGTAGTGAGGATAGGAATGCATGATTCTCATGTCTTGGATTTTCCCAAAAGATCATCTACATAGTCTTCCATGATGACATGCAAAAGGTCATGAAAGATAGTAGTCATTTCTCTTTGATATGTGGCGCCAACATTCTTAAGGCCAAAGGGTATCACTTGATAATAGAAGGTACCCCAAGGTGTTGTGAATGCTATTTTATCCTGGTCTTCTGGTGCTATCATGATCTGATTGTAACCAGAGAAGCCATCCATGAGTGACAACATCTCGTGTCCAGTAGTCAAATCCACTATAATGTCAATATTTGGGAGTGGAAAATTATCCTTAGACATGCAAGGTTGAGATCTCTGAAATCAGTGCAGATACAAATTCCCCTAGCAGGTTTGCCTACTGGGACAATATTGGAGACCCATTTAGGATAGTCTATTGGTCTGATTACTTCAACATCCAATATTTTCTGAACCTCTACTTTGACTACCAGTGAGACTTGTGGATGCATCTTACAAAGTTTTTTTTTAACAGGTTTCACACTAGGATCCACAACAAGATGGTGCATGACAAGATCTGTATCGAGCCCGAGCATATCTTTGTAAGTCCAGGAAAAACTAATTTTATGTTTACGAAGGAATGCTATCATGTCTTTCTTTTCTTGATCACTGAGAGAAATTGCAATGTAAGTGATGTGTGGATATGCTTCTATGCCCAGATTGATCAAGATAGTGTCTTCAATAATAATAGAGGACACTTCTGGTTCTGATGATATAAATGACAGGTCAACTTCTCCCTCCTCTAGCACCTTAGAAAGGTTTTCATTAGAGGACGCGTCCTTTATTTTGTCTTTTTCTTCATCCAAAGGTGTCTGTGAGAGGTTTTCACTAGGGGATGTTTTTTTATTTTTATTTTTTTAATTTTTATCTTTATTGTCATTTTTGTGACTAAGAGAATTGACCTAGCTACCAAAGTAGGCTTTCTTGCTGTAGTGAATCTGATGTTCGTATTCTCAGAGATTCTTAAGTTCAAAGAGGGATAAAACTACCTCATCCGAATCACAAATGTCTAAAGCTAGTGGTGAATCTTGCTGATCCCAGTCGATTAGTTTAGGGTTTTTGAGGGGAAGACAAGGGGATGAAAAGTTGGCTTGGGTGATAGTGAAGACATGGTTATTGTCATCAAGGTCATCTTCAACATAGTGGAAAGGAATTTTGAAGAAATCTTCATTAGTGTCTGAATCTGAGGCAGCTAAACAATAATCCTTAGAGAAGTTAGTCTTAGTTTCTATGGAACCCAATCCATTTTCTTTAGAATAGCCATTGGCTGTTATGATTTTCTTCTTACCAGTTTCATTAGCTCCAAGACCAGTACCATGATATCCCATGCTTTCAACAATGGGAGTAACCTTGGGATACTTTCCTTTGGGGAAAGTTACAGGTCTTTATTCTTCATCATTGTAGAGCCAATAAAGGACATTATATTCCATGTGTTCATCTGATAAGGACCCCCAATGTTCAAAAGTGGTTGTCTTGCAATGCATGAGCACTTTGTCTTTAGAGGGGGTAATGGTGACGGTCTTCCATAAGACTTTGGAGACAAAGGGAGTTTCCCAATACATAGAGCACTTTCAAATTTATATTCTCCCATGCCTTGATCTATAAAGGTGGCCTTTGCGTCAGATGCAGAGGATTTGTCTCCAGTAACCTTTTCCTTTCCTTTGAGTTGTTTAGTTGGTGTTTCTGATATCTTTTCTAGAACTGAGGGAGTGTTTGAAATGGGGGTTTCTTGATTAAAGTGTCGGCCAAACTCATTCAACGGATAGTAGTTAGATTGTTTGTCTTCAAGTCTCTTGCAGTATTGAAAGGGCTCAAGATATCCAGGAATTGTGATTTCTCTATCGTGATGTGGGAACTTGAGACATTGATGATAAGTAGAGGGTACACCTTTAATAGCGTGTATCTAGGGTCATCCCAACAAGATATTGTAAGGTAGATCTAGATCCAGTACATGACAAACAGTTTCAATCAAGGTCGGGCCTACTTGTAAGGGTAGTGTGATCAAACCCTTTCTTTCTCATTCTCTATCATCATAGGCCTTTATTGTGATTCGCTTGTCTACATCCAGGAGGTCCTCAAAAAGAATGATGTTATGAATCATCTTTAATGTGCACAAATTTAGGCCAGATCCACCATCTATAAGGACTCATTTTATTTTTGTGGATTGGATTTTGGCTTCGATATGAAGGGAATTATTATGATGAAGGTCAAGACCATGAAATTCCTTATCAGTAAAGACAAGATGCTCTTGTGTAGCTAAGTTCCTGATCATAGCTTGGAATTGTGTGGCATTGATATTCTCAGGGACATGGGATTCATTTAGAGCATATTCAAGGATTTATTTGTGGATTGGCAAGGTTTTTAGGAGCTCTAGAATGGATATCTATGCAGGCATCTTTCCTAAATGAGCCAATAAGTCATAGCGCGAGGTAGGCCGAGTAGCGATAGACGGTGCAGCTGGTGGATTTGCAAATGTAGAAGGTTTATCAGCAGCTTTGACAGTGAGTCTGGGTCTGCGTGTGGTAGCATTACAATCAAAAACTTTGAGGATTATGGTGTTAACATGTGTGTCAGCTTCTTCAATGCAGCCACAAAGAGCATCAAACCCAAAGATATCATTTTCTTTTAGACTCCTACATGTTCGATCATCACCTGAAATAGTATTGGTAGAGTAATCATATGGGATTGCATTGGAGGCATTGTTTTGATTGTAAGGTGGAAGGGCTGATTATAGACTTTAAGTTTTGCATTTGATGAGGATGTATTTTGACCTTCAACTTCAATTTTTCCATCCTCAATGAGATCTTGCACAGAGTGTTTAAGCCTCATGCATTTCTTGGTATCATGTCCTTTGATGCGATGATAATCGCAATATTCATTATCTCTATACCAAACAAGCTTAGGTTGATTCTCATCAAAAGGCTGAGTATTTGGATATATTATCATCCCTTGATCTGCAAGTTGTTTAAAGATCATGTCTAGGGGTTCTACCAATGCTGTGAATTGTCGCCATTTTTGATTGTCATTTTTATTGTTGTTGTTATTGTTGTTGTTGTTGTTGTTGCAAGGAAACAAGTATGATTGATTGCACATTTGTTGATTGTTGTATTGATTTTGATTTTGATTATTGTTGCGATTCTTATTTTGATTCTGATTGGTGTTGTGATTGTTTTGATTATTATTGTTGGATGCTTGAATAGTTTGAACATGCTTGGCATCAGTCACTCCATCATTGACAACTCCTTTGTTTTTACTCCCAGATTTTGGTTTATCATTGTTGGAAGGAGTATAATGTTTGATGCTACCTCTTTGCAAAAGGCCATTTTCAATATCTTTTCGCTTCTTGACAAGGGATTCAAAGGTGTCAGGTGAAGCCATTTTCATTTGGAAAGACATCTCGGAGATCAAATTCTTTGTGAAGATGTCAATTAAGTGACTATCAAGGTATTTTCCATGGCATGCGATTTGCAATATGTCTCCATCATTGTAAGAAACTAGCAAAGGTTTCTCCATTCTTTTGTTTAGTATTGCACAAATCACTGAGTGTTTCTTGATGCTCAATGTTATACGAATATTGTCCAACAAAATTCTCTGCGAGATCAGAGAAGGTAGAGATTTATCCATAAGGAAGGGCCATGAACCATTCCAAAGCTGCACCTCCAAGACTCCTAGTGAAGAGTCTCTTTTGGTAATTCTCATTATAGGAAACTTCTTGACATGCAATGTAAAATTCTTTGAGATGTTGTAGAGGACATGTTTCACCTTTGTATTTCTCAAATTTATGCATCTCAAAGTTTGGTGGGAATGGTTGCATTGTGACAGACTTGTCAAATGGATAGGGACAAATCTCTTCAAAATAAAACTCCTTTTTACCCCCATTTTGTAAACCATGCACAATGTTTTTGAGTTCATTAAATTGTTGGGCAAAATCCAGAGTATTCTGTGGGACAAATGGTGGCACATAAGCTCTGCCTCCTCCAAATTGTGCGGCTGAAAACCCCGTAGAGGTCATACCAACACTAGGAGGAGGTATATATTGATATTCTCTAGATGTATTGGTTATAGATGTCTTCATACCTATTGTTTGAAACAGAGATGATGTAGCCAAAGGCATGGAAATCTGCCCTATGTTGTTGACATTAGCACTTGTTCCTTGAGTAGTATTTGTCGTTGCATGAGTGTTATTGTGTATAGTATTGTTTGGCAAGACACTTAGGATTTTTTGAATTTGTTCTTGTGTCAATTGGGGTATTGATGCAGTTGTTGATACAGGTGTTGATGTAGGTATTGATGTGGAAGGTTCACTAACAACTCCTTTACTAGTATCAACGTGATGATGTGGCATTTAAAGTAGAAGCAAGGGCTGCAGTAGTGGCAACAATGGCTTTGGTGATGTTTCGAGTAAGGAGTGTTTTATCAAAATTAGCGGTTACTGTGATGTCATTTTGAATAAGATTTAAGAATATTTCACCGCTATTTTGAGTAATGGCCTTCTCAACCATTTCTAAGTTGTATGGATCACTAAGGAAGTCAATGACTTGGGTAGGTCTTTCTTCTTGTTCCACTAACTCAGTTTCTTTGGGAAATTCTTTAGATTGTACCTTAGTGCCTTGAAAGTATTGACTGGAAAAAGGATTCTCCTCATTAGTAGTGGTGTTGAGTGTTGCATGCCTCATGTTTCTAGCTTGGGACTGAGTGACTACCATACAATGGTGGATTTTAGAAGAATGGAAGACAAGAAGATGAGAGATGAACAGGGATAACTTTAAGAAACCCCCTCCTAGGAAAAAGTGTAAAATCCTGGCGAATCGTACATTAATTTAGGGGAAATTTTTTAATGATGATGGCGAAGTTTTTTTTCAAATTAAGAAAAAAATATAAATTCGTAGGCGATTTTGTCCCTCTCGAATGAAAATTCCATAAAATCCTGGTGAATTATTGTCTTGTGAAGGTAAAAAAAATATTTGTAGTGGCGAATTATAAATTAATGTGGGTAAAATATGTAATATATGAGGCGAATTATTGTCTCGTGAAGGTAAAAAAATATTTGTAGTGGCGAATTATAAATTAATGTGGGGAAAATATGTAATATATGAGGCGATTTTTATGTGTAGTTTGAAAATATATTTATTTTATTGGCTAATCTATCGTTAATT
>MU224932.1:2978530-2993443 GCA_018584345.1 Thuja plicata
CTGAATATTAATAATGGCCAGGCGATACGGTGAAACGAATATATGTAAAACAATCACCAATTCCCCGCTCGCCGACATGCGACATTCGCCATTTGGCGAATAATCGCCACTAAAGTTATCGCTGGAGATGAAATGGAATGGAGCAAAGATCTGATTCTTAATTTGATTTGATTTGATTGGATTGGATTGATTGGTGATTGATTAAGGATTGATTGATAATTGATTAAGGATTTGATTGATTTAAATGTTTTTGGAACAAAAACTAAGCATGACAAGACCTTATGATGATACAAACACAAAGGATTAAGTGATATTTGTTCTACTTGAAGATGGACTTGTGATCTCAAGAAAAATGGGACATCACTAAGGGATTTAAATCACTTGAGATAGACTGATGGTCTACAAGCAATGTTGTGTTTGTTTGAGGATGAAGGTTTGTAATAATTTGATTAAGGTCTTTCAACCTAAAAGGATTGATTTGATTTGATTGTGAAGAGACTTGATCTAATGCTCCAAGAGAAGGAATGATGTTTGATGATGATAGAAGAATTGAGGAATTGATCTTAGAAACAAGAGGGTTGTCTAATTGTACTGCTCAAGGGTAACAAAGGCACAGTTGATAGAATACTTGGCCATAAAATTGTAGATTTTGTTGTACATGATTTTGTCAATTTTCTCACAATACTCAATTTCTTTCTTGGTTGATGTGGAAATGTGTTGGTATTCTTTGGATTTGCGAGTGGTTTCTTTCTGTTCTCGATAGACCGGAGGTGTTGGAAGCTTAACCTTCTTATGTTTCTTGGAACCGGTCATGTCATATGAAAAATCTGGTCTTGACTGAATGATTTAGGACAAATGGTTTTAGCATCCTACAGAAGACCAAATTATGAATGTCCCAACATATTTTGGAGCTCACTATTTTTAAGCAAAAATGACAGTCTCAGACGCAGCCGACGATATGCGTAGACGACGATCTGTGTAGACGGTGATCTGCGCAAATGGTGACTCTAGAGCAGAGATGGTAGACTGTTGTGAAGGTAGTGTGTTGAGATTCTGGACTTCAGTTTGATTTTGGATAAATTTGTTCCATGGCAAGAACCAATTTCAGCATACTCAAACTAGAAACATAACTAGCATATGTCTTAAAACAATCCAACAAGGGACAAAATAACCTTGAGGGATACAAGCAAGTGTAATTTTGGGAAACTTTGATACAATTGAAATATTTTGTTTGTGTATGTTCAAGTGACTCTTTCAAGCCACTTATGTTTTTACTTGGTTTATCACAATGAAGACAGTACAATCAGTAGCTACCTTAGGGAATTGGCTTTGTATGAAATATTATAGGCCCATTGCTTGGTAGTCCTTCATATCACACAACAATGTCACCCCCAGAAGGGCGCTCGTGTTTTTGCCTTTTGCTAGGTATTGTTGACGTGCTACAAAGATCTCTTTCGCAACACAATACCCTAGGACACGTATGACGGGAATCTTGGGGGGAGAATCTTCCCTCCCCTCACACTATAATAAGTCACCATTTGGAGGTGAATCAGGTAGGCTACTAATTTACAGTTGCTAATAAGGTTCATGGCATCCCTGCAATCAGTTTGTATGAAGTGAGACACTTAAGTCTGTAGTTCAACCATGCTAGTATGCTGATGATATTCATTCAGTATGGACTACCATTGAACATGACCCACTCGAGCTTGAAGGGATAAAAGCCGACCTTTGGGTCACACCTTATTTCTATACCGGCCGAAAGGCTTTACCGGTTTGAGATCATCCTCTAAAGGCGAAGTGCACCCTCTAGACATGCCTCTCTAGAAGCTAGATTAAGCTAAGCTTTCTCTTCACCCAAGTTCTACGAAGGCAATGGGAGAGGATACAACTATAGTTTAATCATAGTGTCATGTAATCTAAGGGATCTATCTAATGACAAAATAGCTCAAAAGAAGTGTTGAAAAAAACTTCTTCAAACACACCAAAAAGATTTCATTTCCAAAATGAACCTAATTAAAGCAACTAAGTGTTTTCTACCTAAGAAAAAGACACAATAGTGTGATTAAACATGCAAGTTCAATTCATTTCCCACACAGTAATGAGGAAAGCATATAAAAAAGTGTGTTTATTTGCCTTAAGTCATTCAAGATTTGTGAAGTTCATTCCCTTATGCATTCAAGATTTTATATGGTTGATTTATTATTTTAAGCAACATTCATTCAAAGACCAATGATTAAATATACAATTTCATTCCCAAAATCTGTTAAAAACTTAAGGAAACTTGCATGAAAAATTGTTAGTAGTTTTGCAGTTTCAACTATGAAATGTTGCAAAAAAGAGTAGGTCACAGGAAAACTGCACAACGGGTGATCCACATAGACGGTAATCTATGAAGACGGTGGTCTACGAGGATGGTAATCTGCGTAGATGGTGGTCTACAAGGATGGTGATTTACTTGCACAGATGACCGAATAAAAATAGTCAGATTCCGTTATAAAAATGACTTAGCATACATAAATATAAATTATTTATCAATTTTAACAACATTTAACTCTTAAAAATCATCCTTCTGTCAGAAACCCGAGAGTTAAAAACCTTAAAATCTGATAAAAAATAGTTTAAAATGATGTTATTCTAAGTCTACTTTTAAACAGGCAGAGAAGACTATCTGTATGCGCAGATGACAAAGAAGCGTAGACGACGATCTGTGCAGACGACGTTATAGAAATGTGGACGACGAAATCAGAGCGTAGATGGCTCTGCGTAAAAAAATTCTAGAACTACGAAAAACATATGAAAATTATTAGAAAATAGGGACGTGAGTCCCACCGAGCGTGCCAAAATGTATGTGATAAAAACCTACCTGTCAAACATAATCACTCAAATATGCAAACAACAAAGGTTAGTCATTAGAAATCATAAACAATGTTAGCATATTTGAATGAAAGCTTAAAAAATAAATGGGTTTACACCACAACCTCCGATGAGCCAAACAAGTGCACCCAACCCTTGTTGATTTTCTCTTAGAGATGTTTGTGGGTGTGCTCTCCCAACACAATATTAAAATCCCACTAGATTTATTAGATGGAAACTAAAATGCATACTAATGGATAATGAAGAGCTCAGGAACAAGTATGAGGAACTTGTCTCAAGCCTTCATCAAATGATGAGAATGAATATGCAAAATCTATACTACTATGCTATGCAAGATCAAATGAAACTAAAACTAGATTCATTTCCATTATGCCTAAGATGTGATTTTTAGATTATCTAAGAACATAAACATAAAAATATACTATGAGATTCTAGCACTAAATTAGCATGATAACAATGCATAAATGAGAGATGATTTGCTCTTAACAAAGACTTCTATTTATAGATTTTTTGGAGGAGAGAGAGGGCTTGGATGAGGTAGAGCTCATGTGGCATCCACATAGGTGCCACATGAGGGACACATAAGCCATGCAAGAGGCCCACTTTGCTCACACATGTGTGAGAAACTTTTAATATGATGGGTCAAGGTGCACTTAAAGTACACATGTGAAGGATCTTGTAAGAGGTGTAAGAGTTTTGGTCGAATGAAACACTTCTAGAAAGTGTATGAAGGTGTCATCATGAGTGTAAGAAATCTTGTTGGCACCAAATTAGTATTATTTGGAAAAGTCAATTTTTAAAAATTTTCTCACACATGTGTGAGCGAATAATTAGGAGTAATTTGTGTAAGAATCAATAAATTAGCCTAATTAACCTTAGTTAATTAGTGAATAGGTTTATTTGGTGAGAGTGATGTGAGGTAGGGTAGGATCTAGGTTCAAATTAGCTTAATCTAAATTAAATTTAGATTAATTATAGTTTAGTAGAATTAAGTCATGTGGAGGAATAAATAAATTAAAAATTTATTTAAAAGGGATTAATGGGGGGTAATGTATATAAATAAGATTTAATACATTAAAGGGGATAGTATTTAAATTAAATTTAAATATACAGAAAAGCGAATCATATTTAATTAAATAAATAGAAGAATATAACAAATATAATTAATTATAATGCTATGAGAATATTAATTAAATTAATATAAGGATGATTTTAGATGTCTACAGAAAGTGTTAAGGAAGGTTTGCATTCCATTGGGAAAACAACTAGATGTACAGATAAGTCCATTTCAAGAAGAGTGATACTGAAATCTATTTTAAATAAAAACATGTCCCCAAAAGGCAAATTTTTTCACTTTCATCTCATATCGGGTACAATAGGAAGACAATAACACATTATTTGAAAAGGAGAATCAACTTGGATGATACTACATTGGAAGGTAATTGGGCACTATTGTGTAGATATCCTCGCTCTTATAGGATTAAGGAAACAATTAGGAACTTGGTTATGACATTTTGGACTGATCATACTCATCCTTCACCAAATACAAGAGATGTTATCAAGAAGAGGACTGGGCCTAAGGAATATTTGCAGCACACAAAACATTGGTTGGATACCACACACCATGAATTGTATCTCTCATTTTGTAAGTCAAATCCTGACATTAAGATTGGACAAACAATGTTTGAAAGATTAAAGCCATATTTTGTAAAGATAAATAAATCTTTTAAAACTTGTTGTTCTAGACTTTTTTTGGATATTTGGAAAACAAAGGCATCAAAATTGAAAAGCATTTTGTTTGGTCAAATGGATGTGCATCACAATTCAAATCAGAAAGTCCATTTTATGCACTTTGTAGATATCATCGATACCAAAAGATACCACATATTTGGAGTTTATTTGAGAGTGAACAGAAGGGGAGAACATGATGGTGCGGGAGCTTGTATTAAACATTCTTTAAGAAAGTATCAACTGGACTATCAGGGATATCATATAAATAATACTCATGATATAGTTGAGTGGTGCAAGACGCATTTTGTGGTGCAAAATAAGGATAACACATCATCAAGATTGGATTGAGTCATACCGTTCATAGTATTCTGGGAGATATCAGGTATAAATGCAACATCACTTATTTCAGTTTAAATTTATGTACACTTTAAATTTATTGATCATTGAAGAACATGTATATATATATTGATCATTGAAGAACATATTATATATATATAATATGTTCTTCAATGATATATATATATATATATATATGATTTTAACTTCTCTTAAATTTTTACATGTGTCTTGTTCAGGTGTTGACAGAAGATCAATCCATGGATTCAAGAGGGTAGACAAAACAAGATTCCTGCATTCAGTTATGAGTAAAGATAGTAATGTGTGGTCATTGTACACTAGAGATTACTCATGCTTTTGTTATGACTGCATTTTTGAAAACTATGGTGAATGTATCAACCAAAAATGTGGATATGTTGGTGAATAGAATTTGGTTCCACTAGATGTTACTAATACAAATGATGAAGCTGAGGATGAAAGCTTTGACGACATTCCATTGATTTCTACTGATTATGACCATATTTCAGGTTTGATTAAAATTAGTGCGTGTATATATAAATTTAAAGGATACATAAACTCAATCCATAAATAGCGAGCATGTACACATGTTCTTATTTTTACTGTTCAATTTGGATGGTACATATATCTAATAAAATATACAAGTTTGTTTATTTTATATTTACAAGTCAAATTGAAAATATATTTTGCAGGACTTTTTTTTGCAGTAATAGAAGAGCCTGGAAATGTGGAAGGTGTTAGTTACTATTTATTATGTTGCACCAAGGAGATGATGAAGCTAACAAAGAATGAAAAAAGTGATAGAATTATGTTTCCCATAGGTTAGTAGAGTTTTTATATTACAATTGAGGTCCAACTTGCGATGGAATTATGTGTGTTTATGGTCAATTTCACATCTATTATGTTGTTGAACTTGTCTGTGTAGGTTCAGTTATTGTGCAAGGAATGTATTTGAATAAAATCAAAATAATTAAACATGTGAATCATTTTATTGATTATCAACCTAACAACAAGGTTTATCAGTATAGCCATCTTGTAATTTCCACTGTCCTATCTCTTCATCCAGTGACATGATGTGGCATTCGTAAGTAGAGACTTGATACTGATGCCCCTGAGAGAATATTAATTGTTATCCAAGAGCAAGCTGAACCACTTGATGTGGAATAAATCACACATGAAATATTATCTCTACTAAATTTGTCACGGGTGAAACCAAAGGTTTTCTTAGCTCCATTCTTTTCTACCGGTGCACGTAGTGAATGGAGCAATTTCCTAAAATTTATAATATCTCAAAAATGTCTTTAGGAGATGATTTATTACTTATCTAGGAATATGAATGTGTATCATGCATGTTGCAATACTTTATTTTTATCTAGTTGATTAATTAGGTCATGTGGATACTTATCTAGTTGTAATACATGAATGTGTATCATGCATGTTGCAATACTTTATTTTTATCTAGTTGATTAATTAGGTCATGTAGATACTTATCTAGTTGGAATACATGAATGTGTATCATGCATGTTGCAATACTTTATTTTTATCTAGTTGATTAATTAGGTCATGTGGATACTTATCTAGTTGGAATATGAATGCACATATCATGCATGTTGCAATACTTAATTAGGATCTACTTTATTTTTATAGCTGATTACATTAGGACGTATCTTTTAAAAGGAGTCATTATTGTTGTTTACTACTTAACCATGTCTTAAGGGGATGATTTATATCATCTAGATGTCAAAAATTTAATATAACCTAGACCATCAAACATATTAAACTTAGATCATCAACATTAAATATAAAGTACATGTCGAATGTAAATGTAAGCAAGATTATCAAACATAGATCTCAAGTATATAGCATGTCAAACATCATTCATAGAATAAAATTACATATAACTTAGATCATCAAACATATAACTTGGATCATCAAACATGCATATATTAAACACACGTCTTGAACATATAAAAATGAAATATATCATCAAATCATAGGTCAAGTATTTAATCCTCAAATGTAGATCTTGAGTATAACACATGTCAAAAATCAATCACTAGATCAAGTATATAATGCATGTCAAGATAAATGAATCATAGATTTCAAAAGTATGTAAACATCATAGCTGTATAGAGTGAAAGTATATAACATGTGAAATATCAATCATAGATCAAGTATGTAAGTTCATAAAACATAGAGATCAAGTACTGTAAACATGAAACATGTGTCAATCATGTCTAACATAGATCAAAAGTCTACATATCAAATAATATCAAAGTACAATGTATGTAGATCGTCTAGAGTCTAGAGAGGAAATATAATATCATATACACATGTAATATGTCTAGATCAAATATGAAAGTGCCTAGGACTCATCATGATGACTCCTCACTAAGCAGTTCCCAGAGTGACTATCATGTTGTGAAGGATGTGCAGAGCCCTACAGAGAAAGTGATATAAATTAATATATGTATCTTTTTAAGTTTGATAAAATATTACAAGAAAACATGTTATAAAGTGTGTAAATTAAATACATCTACACATCGATAAATTAAAAATTCAGCTATCCACTACTGATGTCATCATCGAGTGAGTCCTGATGACGTACACGATGATTGAGTCCCGACGACGTACATGATTAGTCCTCAAAGAAGGAGTAACAAGAGGCATCTCCTGCTAGAGAAAAATATCATATATATGTATATATATCAGGTATTTAAATTGAATTTAAAAAAAAAAAGTAAATTTACATGCCATGAAATATTGAAAATTTAACTTAAATTGTAACATTAAAAATAAGATTTATACATGTGTAGATGGTGGTACCTGATAGTACTCAGACTCCTCCATCCTATTAACCAAGATACCAAGATTTTTTTGTGCCTGGTCCAAGCTCAATTCTGCATCTCCAACATGAGTAGTCGGCCCATGTCTCTCTAATGATGAATGCAACGGACTAACCAAATGAGATGACATGGAATTTGTATCATCATGTGTCAAAAAATCTAGGTAACCTGTAGTGGTCATGCCGAAGTCAACACTCTCAAGGCCAACATTAGAGAATTAGTACCCTACACTCATTGAAGGGTCTGTATGTTGTGCCTCTATCTCTACAACAATAGAATGATCGGTAGGTGGATCCTCATGGGCATTGCTACTATGGCCACGGTTTGGGTGATGAGAAGGATGTGGCTGAGAATATCTGACTCTACCCACATGAGCTCTAACATATGATATGGTATATCATACTCTGCTACTATAAATTCATATGCATCCAGAAGATCCTCGGCCAAACTAGTCAATGTGACCCATATCATCTCTCATGTAAGTTCCTCTAGACTGGAAAGTGAAGGGATGCCCACTGCGCTATACATGTCATCTGATGTCCTGCTAGAGGATCCTCCACTTGATGATCTAGAGTGTCGTAGAGACATCAAAGACTGGCCAACCTGATCACTAGATAGGGATGCGACAGCTGCTGCAATGTCCCTCACACTATCAATCGCACCTCGAAGCTGGGTTCTACAAAAAAAATCATCTGCCACAGGACCCAATGAAGGAGCTATAGTAGGTGCCCTCTAACCAGAAATGGCCCTGTGTACTGGCCTTTGGCGTTCAACTCAATGAAAAGCATCTCTATTAGCAAGCCTGCCACGCCCTTATCCTAGATGTCCTACCAAATAAGTGTAATTAGTGACCCTCCCTAAATGAAACTTAAAAAAATTCTGTTGTGCAAAATGCAATGTAATCTGGTTGTTATTTGGATAACGACCATGGGCAGCTAGAAACCATGGGTATATCAATGCAAATATACCAGGATCTCGACACCTGGTAACCTGATATCCCTTCACATACTATAAGTCTGCATAAGATGGGAAAGCTTCCCTTTTCATGGTCTCTTTAGGCACTAAAGTCTATACCTCCTTAAGAGAAAGACCAGAACCAACCTCTCGTCTCTTCCTCTCAGGTATGGCCTCTATAACGTCTGGTGCATGGCAACTGAAGCTGGGGTTGCTATTGTGGGGGTTGGTTTTGAGGCAACTGAAGCTGGGGTTTCTGTTGCAAGGGTTGGTTTTGAGGCAACTGAAGCTGGGGTTGTTGTTGCAGAGGTTGGATTGATGTCAGAATGGGCAGAGGTGTAGCCTTGGGCAGGCATTGACTGTAAGTTGTACCTACAGAGATGGATCCCTGTGGGCATGAGGTGTTGATCCCAAGACTAGGATGAGTTGACTGCACCAATGACATAGTTTTAGAATAGTTTGTGTTTGGTGTAGCTTGAGAGCTTAATTTCCCTGGCCATGTGACCAAAGGTGGGAGCATACTACTAACCATAGGTGCACTCAGTTGCGAGCCTGTCATGTTTTGAGTGGAAGATGTGCTGGCCTGGTTTGCGCCATTGGTTTGATTGGGTATTGTCTGTGTCAATGTGGGTAATACCAATGGTGGTAAGATTTGAGAGACAACAGGCAGTATCTGAGGAGGCTGAGTAGTGTTTTGACCTGCGTAAGGGTTTTTAGGCCACATGGTTGATACACTGAATTTAGCGGGGAGTTTGACTCCCTTCTTTATCAGCATGGCTAAGAAGCATTCAAGATTCCTCTCTACAAAAATGTCAACTACTTGTGTGGAATAAGCACCTTTCTCTATATCCTCTAGTTCCTCTTCTATGACATTTTGGAAAAGAGCCGCCCCACGGGGTTGTTCAAGGAATAGAGTATAACTAGTATTTATGAAAGGATCATTCTCTTGCTCTATTTCCCAAGCAGGGAATATGTTGATATATGACTCATCAGGATGTGTTCTAGGCTTACACCTTGTGTAAGGCCCTCCATGAGGTGTTTGAGACATAGTGTTGTCCATATTTTGTAACTAAAACAAGTGATATAAAGCAAACAAAGAAGAATATCCTTTCTAGGGAAGTCCAAGTTATGTTTTGGACAAGGGTAATTCTAAGGACAGATTTTGATATATCTTGATCTCAAAGTGGTGATGATGTAAAAATATAAGATTTATTGACCTTTGCCTTGGACAAAGTCACTTTGATAAAGATGATGATGTTTGATATGATGAGATCAAGGTATTTCGAGTCTGAGCTTTCGAACTAACAATGTTTTTGACAATAATCGTGCTTTACAGAGAAGGGATGATCTTTAATGTTTAAAGATTCACACAATGTTCTTCTCATTTTCCTGGGATAGACACTAGTTTTGGACACCAAATGAAGATTTCTTTCAAGGCTTTTAGGTCAAAACATGAATAAATTATCTCTGGTCAATTGCGGTACAACTCCACCGAATGTGGTAAAGTAAATGGTCTATGGTCGGATATGGGCATGGGAGCACATAGTTGTTTGTCGCCCTATTGTTACACATGATTTGCTAGCCAAAAAGCCTTATGTGTAAATGTATGATGGAGCCATTATGCAGACCCACATGGGTCATTTGATGTATTGGCGCCAGCAGATGGATATGATTCCTTACTTCATATGGAGGTCCTATAGAGATTGCCTTGTCTGGGATGGAGAGGACATCCATCTTCCCTTCTGCTGTCAGCAAAGATATCTTATTGGACGTGTTATTGACCATGTTCATATGATTGACTTTCACAACACCGATAGGGTGTTGCGTTAGTTCGGTGAGCGGCATAAATACACTTACTATTGCCAAGGTAGAATCAAAATCAAAGAATCTTTGACACACTGCAACAAGTCACATCGCATCAAAGAGGGGCAAATGTAGACACCCAAAAATGGACAGGCTTGCGACTTTACATTAAAAACACTCATTTTCATCTATTAATTAATGGTTTTTAATCATTAATTAATCATCTATTTTTCTCTAAATTCATTCCCCAAATCATCTAATCAAATTCCAAAAATTAATTAAATAATTAATATTATTTAATTAATTAACCTTAATTGATTAATTACCATTAATTAATTAATTAAATTCAATTTCCTATAATTTAAATTCAAATATTTAAACTTACTAATTAAATTCTTCCAATTAAATTAATTTCAATTAAATTAATTCAATTTCATTCAATAAAGCAATTCTAAATAAAAAAGAATTTAATTATCTCACATGTTGAAAACTTTAATTAAATAAGTGAATTAAATATTCATTTATTTTCAAAGAGATAACTGTAATCAGATCACATGGGTTACTCCACCCATCTCTCCAGTCCACATGGGTAACTTCACCCACCTCTCCAGTCCACATGGGTAACTTCACCCACCTCTTCAGTTCAAAAAGGTAACTCACAGTTAGCTCTTCAATCAACCAAACTATGTCTCCTCTTTACCAATTAAAGAGGTGGAGTTTACTGATGGCTTCTCCAGTTCCCTTTGATCTCAACCATTCATCTCCCTATCTCTGGGATTGATCTCAACCGTTCATTTCATCCCCAATTACTATATAATAAACCCTTCATAACCATTTGAAGGATCCAGGATTTCAAGTTCTTGTGCGCCATTACTATGTCAGTTTGGTTCTAGCATTCAAGCCATCTTGCGATCACACACCCATTTCAATTATCAAATTCTCAACACTTCTCAAGTCATAGACATTGCCACACCAATACTGAGCATAAAAAATAGCGTTTCGGAAGGAGTAGAGAGAGACAATAGAAGCTTCAAGCACTTTGGGGTTTGCATTCATTTGTTTTCCTTTCTTTGCTTGTACATTTTATTGGTTATGCTTTAAGTTATTCATTTTAGTAGTATTTGTGTATTGAATTTATATCATTTGTAAAACCTTTGCTACTAACCCTTGCCTTTGGAAAGCTTGGGAACCACGAATCATGAAAAAGAGGCATACATTTTGGTGAACCTGACGTGAACAAACAACCCAATTATCTCTTGCAGATGACAAACAGAATTGATCAACCATGACTATAAGGTCGCAAATCTAAAAATTTGTATTTTTTTCGATATCTGTGTTATTTCACAATTGTTGGTAGTTTGCCTCAATCAACGGTATTGTGCCGCAATCGACTGGTTTAATACCGCAATCGATTGTAGGTTTCCGCATTTATTTTCTGTCATCTTCTGGGTCTCTATCTTTTCTATAGTTTTTTGTAATTGATCCACTAGTACCACAATCAGAATAATTGTACCGTAATTGACAGATCCAGACCGCAATTGATTGTGCTTTACCGCAAGCGAAAGTGTTTTGCCGCAATTGATATTTTTAGGCCGCAATCGTTCGCAAAATTTCTCATTAGGGCCAAAATTCTTTATCTTGCAATCTAAAAATCTGATACTCTCTTTATTTTTCTGCAGGACGATGAGTTCCCACGAACAAGAAGGGTAAGTGGTTGGTGAGTATCATTCATTATTTCAAAGTTACATATACTCTCATTTTGCAAAGATCCTTTTGATACTAAGTTTTTTAAGCAAAGCAAACTAAAAGGAATTCACTTGTTGATTTGGGTTTAAAAAAGAATAGTGTTTGTCAAACATCTCACATTTCAGATTTGGGCTTGAAATTGATGTGGGGATTAAAATTGAACAAGGCAAAAAATCTCTCAAAATTGGTGCATTAAAATTGAACAAGTAATCAACACCTACTATTGGGCTTAAAATTGAACACTGGTGCTTGTATGGTGGTGTAGCTTAGTTCACATTTCAAAATTTTGGAGCTTAATCGATTTACCTTGTGTCTTGAGTTTTGGGTGCACTTGCACAAACTGTTAGATTAGAAACCTTTATACTTTTTAGAAAGGCCCGACCGGGGAAAGTGCTTCTTCCTCAGAGAATGACCTTAAACCGGTAATCCTTCCGATTGGTATATAAAAAAGGCATGAACCAAAGTTCCATCTTATCTAGCCAAACTCAGGCAAGGTGTGTTGGTGATAGTCTGGATCAGGTGAATATCCCTAAGGAGCCAGCGTGATCAACTAGGCTCTTAAGTAAGTCACACACGTACAAACCGATTGGATAGATGCCACGAAAACTTACTACAACCTTGATAATTAGAGACCAACCCGATTTACCTCTGAACAAGTACCTTATTATATTGCAAGGGGTTGCAGAATTTCCCCCTAAGATTCCCAATATATGTGTCCCATGGTATTTGTGTTGTGAAAGAGATCTTCACTCTACGACAACAATACCTGGAAATGACAAAAACACGGGCACCTACGTCGTAGACCTTTGTGTCCTAGTAGTGTGACAATTGCTGTGTGAGATAATGGACATTCAAGCATTGGGCCTATAACATTGTATTCTGAAGCCATTGACCTAGATTAATCTGACTACTCATTGTTGAGACCTTGTGATAACCTTGCAACTTGAAAAAGTTGTAGAACATACACATTATCAGTCTTCATTCTTCAAAAACACAGTGTCTGTTGTGCTTGTTTCTTTGATCAGTTTTTGAAAATGCAAAACAAAACATCCAATCTATCAAAATGAGTCAAATGTGTTAAAGTCTAGGGTCGTCAACGTCAACTATCTTGCAAATCAGAAGTATTATTCCAAAAAATATCAAAATTGTCAAGTAGTGATACCCATATTTTAGTCTTTTTGAGACTGCTTCTCATTTACCACAATTGCCTGAATTTTTATGCAATTGATAGTAGTCTGCCATAGTTAACTTGTTTATTGCCACAATCATCTTGTTTATTAGCATAATTGGTGATAAACTACCTTAATCGACCATTTACTTTATCGCAATCGATGGAGTTGTACCGCAATTGACCAGAAATACTTTATTCCTGTTTTGACCTAAAAACCTTGAAAGAACTCTTCATTTGGTGTCTATCCTAGGAAAATGCGAGCAACATTGTGTGAATCTCTAAAAATTAAAGATCATCCCTTCTTTGTAAAGCACGATTATTGTCAAAAACATTGTTAGTTCGAAAGCTCAGACTTGAAATACCTTGATCTCATCATATCAAATATCATCATCTTTATCAAAGTGAATTTTTCCAAGGCAAAGGTTGACAAATCTTATCTTTTTACATCATCATCACTTTGAGATCAAGATATATCAAAATCTGTCCTTAGAATTACCCTTGCCCAAACATAACTCAGACTTCCCTAGAAAGGATATTCTTTTTTGTTTTCTTTATATCACTTGTTTTAGTTACAAAATCTGGACCACACTATGTCTCAAACACCTCATGGAGGGCCTTACACAAGGTCTAAGGCTAGAACACAACCTGATGAGTCATATATCAATAGATTCTTTGCTTGGGAAACAAAGCAAGAGAACGATCATTTCATAAATACCAGTTCTACTATGTTCCTTGAACAACCCCGTGGGGCAGCTCTTTTCCAAAATGTCACAAAAGAGGAACTAGATGATATAGAGCAAGATGTTTATTCCACACAAGTAGTTGACACTATTGTAGAGAGGAATCCTAAATGCTTCTTAGCCATGCTGATAAAGAAGGGAGTCAAACTCCCTGCTGAATTCAGTGTATCAACCATATGGCCTGAAAACCCTCTCGCAGGTCAAAACACTACTCAGCCTCCTCAGATACTGCCTGTTGTCTCTCAAATCTTCCCACCACTGGTATTAACCACATTGACATAGATGATAACCAGTCAAACCAATGGAAAAAACTAGGCTAGCACATCTTCCACTCAAAGCATGACAGGCTCACAACTAAGTGCACCTATGGTTACTAGTATGCTCCCACGTTCGGTCACATGGCTAGGGAAATCAAGCTCTCAAGCTTCACCAAACACCAACTATTTTGAAACTATGCCACTGCTGCAGTAAATTCATACTAGTCTTGGGATCAACACCTCATGCCCACAGGGATCCATCTCTGTAGGTACAAATTACAGTCAATGCCTGCCCAAGGCTACACCTTTGCCCATTCTGACATCAATCCAACCTCTGCAACAACAACCCCAGTTTCAGTTGCCTCAAACCCATCCCCCGCAATAGCAACCCCATTTTCAGTTGCCTCAAATCCAACCCCCACAATAGTAACCCCAGC
>MU224932.1:2993609-3003682 GCA_018584345.1 Thuja plicata
ACCATGGGCTACTCATGTGCCCCCATTTCCAAATCACTCGGTGGGAAATCAATATCAAGTCCCTAGGATGAAATCCTATGTTCCTACTCAAGGGACACAGAGGCACAACCTCATACCCACTACAGCACAAAGGAACGTCCTCACACACCAACCTCAATATCAAATAGACATGTTAATGCAACAAATGCAAACTCTTCAAACCCAAATGATGGATATGCAAAATCAGGGGCAAACTAAATCCTACACCGCAGAGGATTTATACCCATACCCCTTTGACCATTCTCTCCACATGTCTCTGTTCCCAACTAACTTCTCAGTACCGAAATTCAAAAAATATAGGGGCAATACCAACCCTATTGAACATATTCGAGAGTTTTTTGCTAGTTGCATCGAAGTCACCCATGATGAGACATATTTAAAGGTGACTATTCCCACAAAGCTTGGCTGGACCAGAAATGGAATGGTTCTCACATTTACCTCATGGCATTTAGTCTTGAGGCAAACTGGCTGAAAATTTCATAGCTCAATTCCATCATAACATTGAGCACAAGGTTAGTATCAAGGACCTTTGCGATATCAAATAGAAGGATGGAGAGTCTTTGGTGAAGTTCCTACAGAGATGGAGGAATACAGAAAACCGCATAACATATGATGTGCCCGAACAAGACCTAATAGTCATGTTTGTTGACAATCTAATTCCAAACATGTCATTCACAGAAGAGTTACAGTTAGCTCCGAACTTCACACAAATCATCGAATGAGGAGTTTGTTGTGAGAAGAACTTAGTCAAACGAGGAATCCTTGTAGATCCAACACAAACAAAAATGCAACTGACAAAGCTAAGTGGTGAAACAAAAAGAAAAATGTCACCAATGATGGTGTCATTGATGCGAATACAGTCAACTATGCACAACCCAAGGTATCACTGCAAGGTGCACCTGTGGCCAACCAAAAACCCACAGGGCCCACTCAACAAGCATACACCCAAAACCAACCTCCCCCAGTACAAGTGGCCACTATATCAAACAGTCAACAACAAAATCAATGCAGACCACGGTTTCAACTCTAGCAACGAGATTTCACACCATTAGGAGAGCCGATAGAATCAGCTTTACGCAAGTTGATACAATCAAACACTGTCACTCTCCCATAAATTAGGGACTTTGAATAGGATGCAAACAAACCAAGGTGATATAATGACAAGGATTTCTACAAATTTCATCAGGTGAAAGGGCATAAAACATCTAACTGTTACCGATTAAAACACGCTATCCAAGACCTGATTGACATAGGGGCCATCGATGTGACAAATACCTAAACTAAAGGCACAATGGATCACACTATCTTCAATGATACCTTTCATGATCACAACAAGGGAAAAGCCTCCGGGTCTGGTGGACAGGCAAAACAAGTCAACTATACATATGCCAATAGTGATAATGTTATGAATTGCCTGAATCCTTTAGATAGCCATGTGGCTACAATCACTATCAAAGACCAAGGTAACAAATGTGCTCTAACAACACGTCATGCCAGAGTCATCTTGCAAGGATTACCATCCTCATCTACTGTATCTACCAATCCTAAAGAAAACTCAGATCCACAGCCAAGCATAGTGGATCAAATAAAGCGCACACCTGCCCAGATCTCCATGTTTGACCTATTGTGCATATCTCCACAGCATAAACTGGAACTTGACCAAGCCCTTTAGAATGCAACTGTCCCAAGGGACATAACACCTGAGAGATTCCAAACAATGGTTAACCATATAGCTACTAAGAAACATGCCCCATTCACAGATTGTGATGTGCCGCCGCATAAACCCCCGCATAATGATCCTTTTCACTTACTGTCCAAGTCCACAAAAGCACTATCTATAGGGTCCTTGTTGATGGTGGAGCTGGGTTAAACATCTGTAATCTAAAGTTGATCAAGAAACTGGGATATTCAAAATCAAGCATTGATGTCACGAGGAGGATAAATATCAAAGCTTATGATGAAGAGGAAAGGTCCTTTAAAGGTTTTATCATTCTACCTATCCGTATCGGTCCAATGGTAAAAAACACTCCCTTCCAGATCCTAGACCTTGAGTTGGGATACATCATGCTACTAGGGAGACCCTGGATAAATGAAATGCAAGCCGTACCTTTGACATACCATCAATGCATCAAGTTCCCACACCAGGGAGAGGAAATCATCATAGAGGGAGATCCCAATCCTTTCCAATATCGTAATGTTGTCCAAATCAACACTGATAACCAGGTACCCTCAAACCAAGATGCAAGCATCCCATCCTCTTTAGATTCAAATCCCAAGGATGTCACATGGAAAACATGAAAGATAGTCATTAAAAAAGATGCAAGTAATCCCTCCTCTTCATATTTAAATCCTAAGGATGTCACACGGAAAACAAACAAAATATCCATCACTGACAAAGGTTGTGGTGAGTACAGATATGAAGAGGCTTTCACCATCATGCACATGCCTCAGAGCCCGAGAACTTATGGCATGTCACAACCTGTTATTACAATAGAAACTCCACATCCTGTTCTATTCAGATGTCTGCCCACAACCTTCATCAGATGGGGAGACATAGCGGAAGAAAAGCCATTTTAAAAAGATATCAGTACATGGTTATACCAAGACTAACAAGAGACAGTTTGACAAACCCTACCCCTGTGAAACTATGGTAATGGTCATACAATGTTATAAAGATTCGGGTATGATGGTATGACCGGGATGGGGGCAAGACAACAAGGCATAATGGAATTGTATCTCCCACCAACCCAGAGAAACAAGAGAGGGTTGGGCTATGGACTACAAAGAACTAGTTTGGTGATCCAAGACATCCAAGTCGATCAGGAACAAATAGCAGAGATGCACTTGGGGCACAACACAGAACATATATTGATAAGCAACATATTAGCACAATGTTTTCCTGCCGAAGAGGGAACCACACAAACCCGTATAGACCTCCACATAGCAATCAATGATAATGAAGGAAGTGAGACATTTGAAGAGCGTTCTATTGAGACTGTCTCCCATGAGTATGAGTGGAGATCCCTTCACAACTTTGAACCGTCAATCCTAGATTATTCCCATCAGTCAGACACCATCATAAACCTAGAAGACTTATTTGACCAACTGTCCATTGCCGAACAACCCTGCATAGATAAGCATGTCATTTATCAAACCTCAAGTGGTGTGTCCACATCATAGTCTAATTTTGTAGGAACCATATCCGTAGTCCCTTTCAACCAACTAGAGTCAAACAACCACGAAAGTATCTGTCTTGTACACCCAAAGCTAATAGAGTGGGATCAACAAGGACCCCCTGATTTAGATGTCTTCAAGAATGATGAGGCTATTGCTGATTTCATGGGACTTAGGGAAGGCATTCCATCAGGAAACCACAAAGCAGGATTCTCCATTGACCTCGATAGAGCGACATATCTCAAGGAGGCAGCTCCTCTTTCTAGTCCACAAAAGAAAAAAGAATAAAAGAATGATAAAAAGCTAAAATAAGATGTATCTTCTAGCAAAAACCTCACTGAGGCGCTAGAAGATGGAAAGAAGGAACTCCTCCCCTTGACAGAGGAGAAATCAACATTACTAGTAGAAGAAACAGATGAAGTCAATTTGGGAGATGACAAGAACCCAAAGAACATATACTTGGAAAAATCACTCACCCCTGAGGAAAGAGAACAGTTTATCAGCTTCTTTAAAGAAAGGATGATCAATTTTGCATGGTCCTACTCGGATATGCCAGTGTTAGATCTAGAGCTAGTACTACACCATCTCCCGTTGCTACCCAACGCCAAACCTGTCAAGCAGAAGTTGAGAAAGATGCATCCCCATGTTGCATTGCTAGTCAAGGTAGAATTGAAGAAGCTCTTGGATGCTAAGTTCATAAGACCTATACCATACGCAAACTGGATATCTAACTTGGTGCTAGTTACAAAGCATAGTGGTCAGATACATATTTGCACAGACTTCAGAGATCTCAACATAGCTTGTCCCAAGGATGACTTTCCCTTATGCAACATTGATATGATAGTAGATCTAACTGCTGTACATCAAATGCTATCACTCATGGATTGATTTTCAGGGTATAATCAGATAAGGATCGCGCTAGAAGACCAACATAAAATAGATTTCACATGTCCTTGGGGAACTTACTATTGGAATGTCATGCCATTTGGCCTCAAGAATGTTGGCGTGACATATCAAAGGGCTATGACAACCATATTTCATGATCTCATCCACAAAATAATGGAAGACTATGTGGACGACATACCAGCCAAGTCAATGCTTCGCAGGGATCATCTACAAGTATTGGGACCAATCTTTGATAGAATGCAGGAATTCAAGGTCTGTCTAAACCCAAAGAAATGTGAATTTGGTGTCATAGCAGGAAAGCTACTGGGGTTCATAGTGTCACATAGAGGCATCGAAGTAGACCCAGAGAAAGTCAAAGCAATATTGGACATGCCTCTACCATCGAACCTGAGGTGACTAAGAGGGTTACAAGGAAGGATCCAATCAATTAGGTGCTTCATAGCTCAGCTAGTAGACAAGTGCCACCCATTCCAACATCTACTGCACAAAGACATCAAATTCATATGGACCGAGCAATGCAAACAAGCATTCCGAATATTCAAGGACTACCTCCTCAAGTCTCCTATATTGGTGCCACCAGTCCAAGGTAGACCATTGCTTTTGTATATTTTAGCAACAGAATCAACATTAGGTGTACTCCTGGCACAAAATGATGACACAAGTAAAGAAAGGGCCATCTACTATCTAAGAAGAACATTGATTGGATATGAGCTCAACTATACGCCAACTGAAAAGTCATGCCTTGTAGTTGTCTTCGCTTCCCAGAAGCTAAGGCATTATATGTTGAGTCACCAAACAAAGTTGATCATACATATTGATCCTTTAAAGTACCTCCTAAGCAAAGCAGTGCTCACTGGATGACTTGCAAAGTGGGTAATGATCTTAAGTATGTTTTACATTGAGTATGTAGATAGAAAGGCCATCAAAGGGCAAGTGATCATGGATCAACTAGCAGAGGCACCCATTCAGGACCATCAGCCTATTATTTCTGACTTTCTTGACGAATCTATTATGACACTACAACCAACGATCGAGGTATGGCAACTCTATTTTGATGGGTCATGCGTGCACCATGGTGTGGGGGTAGGGATAGTGCTTATCACTCCAGATCATGATACAATTCCAAAGTCTTTCAGACTCAACTTCCCATGCACAAACAACATAGCAGAATATGAAGCACTGGTCATCGGTTTAAAGATAGTAATTCAATGGAGAATCAAGAACCTTAAAGTCTTTGGAGACTCACAGTTGGTCATCAGTCAAGTCAACAATGATTATATGACCAAAGATGAGAAGCTCATACCATACAGAGCACAGATGGAAACACTACGCACCAAGTTCCATTACATCTATTTCAAGAAAGTCCCACGAGCACAGAACAAAGCTGCAAACGCGATGGCTACCATAACATCATTGATTGATATGCTAGGCAACAAAACAAGATTCCAATTTCTAGTAGAGAAACTCTTGGTGCCATCACATCAAGCATCCATCACAAAATCAACATGCGTCCTTGTTGGTCCTGAAAACCCATGGTACCAAGATGTCTATAACTACCTCCAAAATAGTGTCTTACCTCCCAACTTGTCTAGGAACCAGAGAAAGTACCTCATCCGCCAAGCCTCTAGGTATACCATCCTCTCAACTACTTTATATAGACAAAGTCTAGATGGAACGCTACTACGATGTCTCACTTCCACGGAATTCCAGAGAGCTTTGTATGAGGTACATGAAGGAATTTGTGGAACCCACGGAGGTGGAAACGACTTAGCTAAGAAGATCATCCGCATGGGATACTATTGGCCCACAATAGAGATAGATGCAGATAAACATGTACAAAGGTGTAGACAGTGTTAGATTCATGGAGACCTTATCCATGCACCAGCGCAGGAACTAAATCTTATCAAATCACCATTGCCATTTTCAATGTGGCGATTTGACCTAGTGGGAAAAATTACACCTTCTTCAGCAAATGGACACAAATACATCATAGTAGTGATAGAGTACTTCACTAAGTGGGTGGAAGAAATTCCCCTCACTTACATAACTGGAAAGAAAATAGCAATGTTCATACTTAACCACATTATCTGTCGATACGGGATCCCTCAAACTATCCTGACAGATCATGGTACACCTTACCAGAACAAGGGTGTTGAAGAGCTATGTGAACAGTTCTATATCAAACAAGGGTTCTCCTCATTTTATTATCCTCAAGGGAATGGCCAAGCCAAAGCTACAAACAAGACAATCTTGAAAATCTCGAAGAAAAAAGTGAACGAATCAGGGCGAGATTGGCATTTACAGCTTAGTCCCACATTATGGGCATACAGAACTAGTGTGAGAACACCTACATGAGCCAATCCTTTCTCCTTAGTCTATGGATCAGAGGCAGTATTACCCCTCGAAGTGGAAATCCCATCCCTAAGGATATCTTTGAAGAACCTGATTATAGATGAGGACTACAGAGTAGCAAGGCTCAGTGAACTAGAGTTACTAGATGAAAGAAGACAACATGCCTTCAACCACTTACAAGGCTATCATAATCGCCTTAGAAGAAACTATCACAAGAAGGTGAAGCCACAAACATTTGAGGTAGGAGACCTTGTCCTCATGGAAAATCAAAAGAACCAAGCAGAGTGAGTCAAACCCAGAAAGTTCGAGCCTAATGGGCTAGGACCATTTGTCATTGTCAGCTCTACTAAGAGTGGGGAATTCATACTAGTGACACCAGAAGGAGATCAACTCCCTGGATACATCAACAACATGCACCTCAAGAGGTTCTACCCTTGAGGTCTCTATGGTTAAGGCACCTATCTACATATCCAGAAAATACCAAAAAAATCAAAAAATACAAAACTTTACCCTGGTGAAAACCTGGCAAAGAGGCGCCTTGGCCACAACAAAAAAAAGCAAAAAAGTAAAGAGAAATAAAATTTCTCTCTCAGTGAAAACCTGGCAAACAGGCGCCAAGTGTTCAAATATAGCTTCACCATCAATGAACTCCAAAGCTTGAGTACATTTCAAATGCAATACTGACTACCCAAGCTATACACAGAAGCACATTCCCCTTTGAGCACCAAGCACTTACCCATGGTTAATACCGGTCCACTAGACTAGGGGGCAATTCAAATGTCCTGAAAAAATCCCTAAAAATCAGAAACTCATCAAAAATCCTAAAGAGATCAAAATGTTATGAGAAAATAAATCTTCATCAAAAACAATAAAAAAATTACAAAATCCCAAGCAATAAAGCCAACTCAGTTATGAAGAGAGCAAGAGGGCGATCATGCCCAGTCAATCAAATGTCACAATCATGAGCTTTGTGAGTCAGCATGGGGTTCATTTGACACAACTTTATCAATCTATCAAATCAAACAACAAGCAATTGGCGACCAAGCCAAGCTATCAATTGTCACAATCATGAGCTTTGCGAACCAGCATGGGGCCCATCTAACACAACTTGATAAGCTACCAACACGATCATAATAAATCAATCAAATCATATCAATAGTCTTACACATTGATGGATACACTCAAACCAGACATGTCAGTCTTATATGAGTAATCTATTATTGAAACCAGACACACTCAAGCAATCAAGCCAATCAAGCCTATCCAAAGAGTCGAGCCAATCAAGAGAATCCAACTGCATCAAGGAACCATCCAAATTTTTTGACTAGGTCAGTCAGTCAGTTATATGTCAGTCTATATTTCATGGTTATGTTCTTATGCTACTCTAGGATCCACCACATGAGGAGAGTAGCTATGGTAGATCATGACTTATTTTCTTTGATTGTTGTCTGTTGAATGTTCACTTTGATTTTAGGGCCATGATGATTTAGGATAAATGGGTAGGCATTGTCACTTATCTGGCAGTCGCACAGTTCCACGATCTGAGCTTAACCCTGGGAAAGAATTGGACATTCCTTCTCTTTTATTTTCTTGTTTGGTTTATAGAATCAAGAGCTCACAATGCTATTCAGATGGACTCTAAGTGTGTTGGAGTTCTATCTTGGTTTCTATGGTCTTTCCCTTTATGTTGCAATCAAGAGTTCATGATGCTATCTAGATGGACTCTAGGGGCATAGGAGTTCTATCTTGTTTGCTTTGGCTTTCCCTTTTTTGGAATCAAGAGCTCATGGTGTTATCTAGATGGAATCTGGGTGCATAGGAGTTATATCTTGGTTTCTTTGCTTTAATTAATTCAGAGGACAAAGTGGTATCTAGATGGTCAATATCTGGGTGCTTTTGGCTCTCTTTCTTTTCAAATAGGGAACATAGTTAAACCCAGATGGTCAATATTTGGGTGTACTAAGTTCTCTTTCTATTCAATCTCTCTATTTCTTCCGCTTATCAAGAGGTCGTGGTAGTATCCACGTGGTATGTGATTTGGATGCATTGGACGCTCTTCAGAATTTTAGAAAATACAAAAAAAAGATGCAATGATGACAAATATTGGAAACAGGGGCAGCAACTTGGGACAATCATCCTTTCTATCAATTCATATCTATCAAAAAAGCAAAAAAAATCCTTTCTATCATTCCATTCTATTAGATCAATCTCAAAGAGCATCTATCCAAACTAACTTCTTTCTAATTAACACATGCATTACTCAGATATTTTGCGCATAATAGATTGCATTCATTCCATTTAAGTGCATCAGAAAATGAAAAAAACATAGTAGTTGCATACATGGTAAATCATAAATCATATGCATCCAGAAACATCTCATATAAACATGCATTTCATTTCCACCATCCTGCATATACATGTCAGTATCATAGGAAAAGTAAATCATCCATATACGAGTCTGCATAATAGAATCATATTGCATATACATCTCATCATCTAAACCACCAAATCATGTAGAATCATACATATAGCAAGTAAACCAGTGCACATCATATCAAAAACACTAGTTGCATCTCATATAAATCAAACTATATAAGTACAATGAACGGTCAAAAATCTGAACAAAGGAAGGTAATCAACATATATATCAATAAATATCAGTGTGTCGGGATACAAAAATGGATACTACTTAGAGTATATCAAATGACATCACTACAAAAATGGGACATGATACATAATGGGATCAACATGTGCTACCCCCACCCTCGCTAGGAGGTGGATGAGGGGTGGCATATCAGAAGCTGGTCTCTGTGATGAACCAGGAGCTCCAATACCATTGCTCTGTGATTGCTGGGCCCTGGTCAATCTTTGGGAAGCTGTGTAACTAGGCACCCTCTGCTCTGCAGGAACTGCACCCTCATAATGGCGCCTCCAGTACTTGATCTCTCTCTGGGAATCACGCCCAGATCTATAGTATCATTCAAGGACATCTCGGTGAGAGGCATCCTGTACACTATCAATAAATGATCAAACTTCTTCTCGAGCCTGTCGCTCTCTGGACTTAGCCGCTGTAACCCGAGCCTCCAATGCTGTAGCACGGGCATCAGCAGAAGCAAGCCTGGCCTGGAGATCCTATACCTGCTACGTAAGCTGCTCCAGCTTTGAGGGATCAACCTCCATACCACCCATGGCCACATCCATATCTCCCTCCTCGGCCCTGTCCCCCAATCCATTACCATCACTATCTGAGCTCTCACCCATACTACTGCCAGTATTGCCACTACTAGTCGAGGAACTGGTCCCTGCACTCCGCTCATCTAGATCCTCCACAGCTATATCCCCAATCTCAACATCCACATCCTCAATCACTACCCTTTCCTCCTCTCTCGGAGCCAAAAAAACACCAGTCCGCCGACGTACTCTCCGCACCAACTGGGGTGCCTCCTCCTCCATCGCCTCCTCATCCTCTAAAATAGTGCTCAAGCCAACTCTCGGAGTACTAGTCCGACCACCACTCCGACCACTTCTAGTCCTCACTCCACCACTAGCACCCCCAGGACCAGGATCATCTCCCCCATCATTTCCCCTCCCCTGTCCTCCAT
>MU224932.1:3025578-3052205 GCA_018584345.1 Thuja plicata
TGAGATCAAAAGGAACAGGAGAGGTCCTCAGTAAACTCCACCTCTTTATTTGGTAAAGAGGAGATAGAGTTTGGTTAATTGAAGAGCTAATTATGAGTTACCTTTTTGAACTAAAGAGGTGGGTGAAATTACCCATGTGGACTGGAGAGATGGGTGGAGTAACCCATGTGATGTAATTGGAGTTATCTCTTTGAAAATAAATGAATATTTACTTCATTTATTTAATAATTGTTTTCAACATGTGAGATAATTGAATTCTTTTTTATTAAGAATTGCTTTATTTGATGAAATTAAATTAATTTAATTGGAAGAATTTAATTAGTAAGTTTAAATATTTGAATTTAAACTATAGGAAATTGAGTTTAATTAATTAATTTAATGATAATTAATCAATTAAAGCTATTTAATTAAATAAAAATTAATTATTTAATTAATTTTAGGAATTTGATTAGATGATTTGGGGAATGAATTTAGAGGAAAGTAGATGATTAATTAATGATTAAAACCATTAATTAATAGATGAAAATTAGTGTTTTTAATGTAAAGTCGCAAGCCTGTCCATTTTTGGGTGTCTACATGTCACAAAAGGACAACTCACCCGAGCATGATGAGACCATACCCGATGATAAGGGTAATGATGAACAAAAAGATACAACTGAAGAAAAGAAAGATTCAATTGATAAAACAGAAATTCATCGGTGAAGAACAAAATGTTACAAATGTAGATCACACACAAAAAGATGGAGATCACACCGAAATAGATGCACAAATGAAAGATACAGATGAAGTGCAAAAAGAGAAAGGTGAACAAGATAATCCAGTTGATACCACTCCTAAGGACACCGAAGGAGATGTTGCAGATACACCGAAGGTTTATGAGGATACATCCACACAAAAATGAAAGGAAAACCCCGAGCAACAAGAAAAAGGTACAACACCACCAAAGCCTTCATCCAGCACATCAGACCAAGCATAAAAACTTGCTATGGTACTACATACAGGTGCATCTCACAAGAAGAAGAAGAAAAGCAAGAAGAGAAAGTTAGAAGTAATACTTAACGAAATCATTGAGATATCCAAGTGTGATCCAACTACTTTGGATTATGAATTTCTCCAAGAATATGGAGAAATTTGTCAAAGAAAAGCTTTACAAGAAAAGCTTAGAAAAGAACACAGGGACTCGCTAGTGCTGCAAAATACAAGAGATATCTTACATCAGATAGTTCCTGACATTGATGTTGATCATGATGCCCCCATCCTGGATCAACTTTCCATTCTAACCGAAGCCATCACAACTCAAAATGTGGATGAAGAAAAAGCCATTGAAGAACGAGAAGAACAAAAATATCAGTACAAATTAACTAAAAAGATCAGCCAAGAAGTGACAAAAAATAAGTTACAACTTTCTGAATTAGCAAATGAATTAGAACCTATCATTTCAAAAGCATTAGCCTTAACTCATAGGTTGTGCACCTTAGATAAATTCACTAAGGAGATTAGTGATAAGATAGCAAAGATAGATTCTAATCTAAATACAAGTACACAAGGTCTAACCACAGATGACAATGAAATCAAATTGTATTATGACAAGATTATAGAAATCAAAAGGTTGAGACAAGAAATTTGGGAAGCATAATCACAGTTTAGAGATGAGGTTACCGAGCTACAAGCTCAACTATTGCCAAACCTTACACTTTTGCAACAACACATGACTTCGGCAAGACAGCTAATTGCCACCCCTAAGATGTCTGTAGCAGACAACATCTGTGATATGCATGCCATGATTACACTAGAGCATATGGCTCTTGAGCACCTAAAGGCGAAATGGGAGAAAATGACGGAGGATATGAAGACTTCTCATTCCCATATTTTTGATAAGTTGTAAATATACACCTTTTCCCTTACTATCAAAAAAGGGGGAAAATGATATGTACAATACATATAGAGAAAAATGGGAAATGATGATTTGTACAGTATTAAAGGGAGAATGATATGAACATAGGGTGAAAAGGGAATATAGTATAAAGGAAAGTATACATGTATATACTTATACTATACCGACATATACATAGGGGGAGTCATAAATGACAAGGTAAACACATGGTGTACATACTACACAGTTTAGTATTTTACACATATCAGTTTTTGATACTAATGTCAAAGGGGGAGATTGAAGACATTATTTTTTCCATTAGTATATGCAAAGGGAAAACAATTTTTTGAACCATCTTTAACACTACACCGAAAGATAGATTTCACTTTAGACCGAAAGTGCTAAGTATAGAGAAACCCGACGACACACTTTTACTGTGCAAACCAAAAATGCTGAAGAGGAACCCAACAAAGGAACTTGACGAGCAAATTATGCTGTAAAATGAAAGAGTATACAAGAGAGGAACCCAATAGAGCAAGGGAACCCGACAGAAATTTCACAGAAGGAACACTGAAAGACTTTCAGAGCAACCCAAGCATCAGACACCGAAAGTCAGTTATATCCCGAGAAAAGTGGATCTGACTTCCACGTCAGATAAAATAGTTATGTTTTATATTTAAAGTTTAGATTTGATTTAAAACCATTTCTTGAGGGACAAGAAAGATAATTGTAATTGTTTTAATCATTCTAACTTATTAAAAACATGCAAACTAGGAGATCAAGGTCAAGTTGTAAACCTTCGATCATAGAGTTATCTTTGTAATACATGAAACTAAAATAGGTCAATCTATTGTATAAATAGATGTGTAATCATTCATTTTAAAGACGATGAGAGGATGATAGTAGCCAAGGAGCACATCTATAGATCAGACTGAGAGTTTCAAGAAGTAGAACAACAAAAGATGAATTTGGTTATCAAGAACCAAGAATCAAGGCTACCGAGCAACAAAGGTATTAATGAATCACATTAGGTGATACTTTGTACATGTGATTTTAATGGATCTGTAATCATGAATTGAAGATTGAATACACTCAGGTCATTGAGTATTTTTGTCTACATTCTAACAAGTATAGCAAATAGAAGAAATCTTTTCAAGAAAGGTGGATTTAACAATCCTTTGTAAATCTCTTAACCGAGTGCACACTAAACAGTGTTTCTAAAGCTCTTAACAAAGTAGACCTTAAAAAGTCTCCACATAATACTCCTAACAGGGTAGATCATAAGAAGTGATCAAAATTGTAAGCCTTAACTGACTCCTTCCATTCTGCAGATAATGAAGTTTTTGTGGGTGCCATCCCCACCGCAATTTTTACCTTCTAACAGGGGTTTTCTGTGTTACCATATCTTGTGTTATGTGTCATTACATTTCATGAATGTTTCTATGAATGTTTACATGTTTGTTAAGTTTAGGAATTGATATAACTTACACAAAGATGGGATAGGACACATGGTTGGTAATAGAATGGATTACTAAATGGATTAAGGCTAAAGATATTAAAGTTTTAGAGGTACTGATTCACCCTCCCCTCTCAGTACATACTTGCCATTATTTCCAACAATGGTTATGCTAATAGTAATATATACATTAAATAATACAAGAAGGTACAAAGAGGAGGAATAGTGATAATAATGTATAAGAAATTAACTCTAACAGTAATATTAACCTTAACCCTAATACTAATTGAGCCCTAAATCTAACACCGTCTTTAATCCTAATTAGTAATATTTATTTTTTGAACTAAATTTTGTCAACTTTATATTAAGAAGAAAATAATCTAAATTTGTAAGCAACTACCACCACTCAAATTTTACCTATTAAGCATCATATCAGAAATCTAAATGCTATTCATTGTATTTTATTTTTTTTATTTTTTAAGTTTATGTTTATCGAGCATTTTTTTTAAAATGGTGTTACTTTGAATAACATGATTTCAATATTACCCTAATTGTTTTTCTTTCAAACCCAACATAAACATTTTTAATATTAAATCAAGCATCATAAAGATAAATGCAAGTACAATAGAAATAATTATAATATAAGATGATACAATAATGATATTACATTAACTAAAATATAATAATATTATAATGATAATATAATAATAATAACAAAAAAATATAAATGATTATATTAAAAATATATGTAGTTTTTAAAATTTATATGTCACCTATGTATGCATGTATTACAAAGCCCTAGAATGCATGTGTTAGAAAAAAAAGCATGAGGCGCGAGATATGAGGAAAGCGCCACTTAAAGAATATCCTATTGGCTAATAAATGGAGACAAACAAAAATAGTTGGTATACAAACTTATAAATATGTCTTTGTCACGGGTCTTCTTCATCTAGCTTTATCAAACTTAATTCTGGTATTTGTTCGTGATAATGATATGTTATAGTCAATTTGATTATTATTATTAGCATAACGATTATGAAAAAATATACGCGATTCATGTGTGACATTTAATTGTCTAATTTAACTTGTTTTTTATCTTTGTAATTTTGTTGCATAATTCTCTTTGTGTGAGTGATATTTCAACTATTCAAGTTGGAGAAGGAAATTCTTTGTGTGGGGAAATACATGTACACGTAAACACGTGCACACACATACATAGTGTCACATTAATGATATTTGCGTCTCTAATTCAAATATTACATATTTTATTCAAGATTATGTTATTGATATTCTACGCATTTATATTTATGAGCCATCTTATAGAACCTTTAGTTGTCATCGTTAGTTTTTAATATGCATTATTCTTACACACATACATAGTGTCACATTAATGATATTTGTGTCTCTAATACAAATATTACATATTTTATTCAAGATTATGTTATTGATATTCTACGCATTTATATTTATGAGCCATCTGATAGAACCTTTAGTTGTCATCGTTAGTTTTTAATATGCATTATTCTTACACACATACATAGTGTCACATTAATGATATTTGTGTCTCTAATTCAAATATTACATATTTTATTCAAGATTATGTTATTGATATTCTACGCATTTATATTTATGAGCCATCTGATAGAACCTTTAGTTGTCATCGTTAGTTTTTAATATGCATTATTCTTAACAATTCTTAAAGACACTATCAAATAGAGAGAGACATAACCATTTAAATATTTGGTGGAAAAAGCTACAAGTATTCAGGTCTATGTCATTGGCCTTCCCCGTTGAGCTTTGACAAACTTAATTTTAATTTTTGTCTTATAATAATTATATGTTATTATCAATTTTATTATATTGGTAGTATGATGATGCATGAATATACCCAATTCATGGGATAGGCTCATATCAATTATTTTAATTAACTATAATGATAAATTATGATTTATTCATGGCTCTCTTGCAATAAAGATTAACCAAGCATAAATATAGGGATTATATAAGGGGCATAGGTAAGATACGAGTGGACGATGTGACTCAATAATGTTTGTAAGTAAATTTTTTTGTGGTCATGTCCCATAATTTTAGTATTTAATTTTTAAATAGCTATAAAAATTATTATTTATTTTGTTGTATATGTTTTTAATTGTGCGTGCGCGTGTGTGTGTGAGAGAGAGAGAGAGAAACTTATGTGTGTTGATATACAATTATTAACACCTAAGGTATTGTTGTTCAATGAATTGAAGTTCAAAGAAAAATTAATTTGGTGGTAAATAGAAATAAATGAACCCTTTCAACTAAAGCCATGGGTAAGTGGGGGAAATTTCCTCTGTGTAAAAGTGTCAATTGTAGAGGTTGTGGTTTTCTTAGTTGATTTTAATTGGTAATATTTTTTCAATGTGTTTTGGTGAGCTATGTGATTTTGTTTAGCATGTTAAGTTTCTTATAAGGTCATTCCATGAAATATTCTACTATCATTGAAATAATTTAGTTAGTTTTGGCTAAATACATATGGTTGTATTGAGATGAAGATAAATGTTATGTATGAAAAAGTGAAAAAGGAGTTTTCGCTAGAAAGGCGGGTTATTCTATTAAGAATATTAGAATTCTAACGGAGGAAGAGTTACTATAGCATGCTATCATCTTGGTGCCTCATAGTATATGTATAATCTTGAATATTTGATTGCTTGAAAATGTGTTGAAGTATAAATTATGATAAACTAGAAGTGTATGCAAGAAAAACGTGTTTCAAAAGGAATGCAAATAGATTAATAAAAATAATCAAAACACAACTTCAAAGCAACATATATGATTATGTTGGAAAGTGGCTCATTCAAGAGTGTTTAGGAATACTTTAGGGTTGTCATTTATGAAAACACATCAGTTATGAATGATCGCATGGAGTGGAACACTATTTTGGAGTTAAGGCTTGCAAAATGGCTAAGTCGAGAAAGCAAGTTTATAGGGTACAAGGGTATAGTTTTGGTTAGCGAACATAGTATATGGTGAATGAAGACATGTGAGCTTGGGGGAAGATATTTTAGGATATATATGACCTCCATTTAAGGTCTCTTATGATTTGGAGTTAATTGCAGTAAGTTATAATATGTTGAAGGCATGGAAAGAAAGAGTAGCAGTGACACATGACAGATGAAAGGTTCTGATGATTGAGGGAGTATGATGTGGAATACAAATGTGTTATGTTGGATTCATATTATGTATTACCTATATTTTGGTAGTGTACGGTCTCCAAATTTGTATTTACTTTTTGTATAAGTGTTGGTTCCATTTTGTGATGTATTTGGAAGCTGACTGGATATATAATAATGTATATATGAAGAGCTTTTGAGAAGCGAAGTATGAAATGTATGCAAACAGATGAATGGATGCATTGTGGTGTTAGAATCAGACAAATCATGATGCAAGATACAACTAGAACTACCTAAGCATAGAAAATTCTTGTTTATGTTCATTTTGATAAAGCATTGTAACAAAGACATATTTATGACTGTATGAGTAGTGAGCTAGGTATATACCTTTAACAGGGAAATGTACTAATGTAATATTCAGCTCCTAATAGGGATAGGTCTCCTAACAGGGACAATATACTTTTAGTACTTATTTGTGGGTACTATCCCCACTGAGGTTTTCCCTTGGCCATGGTTTCCTCGAGAAAAAATTCATGATGTTACGAGTTATGTGTTTTGTGTTAATTTTCTTTTCATTTCAGAAATTATCTGATTAAGTTGGAACTTATTAAGTTTAAGTTTAACATGTTATAATACTGATTCACCCCCCCTCTCAGTATTACTTAATCCTAACAATTGGTATCATAGATTTTGGCCCTTGGAGAGAAAGCTGACCAACTTAAGGTGAGATCAAGATGGATTCTAAAAGTTTGGAAGAAAAATTTGAAGCAACACTTGATGACCTTGATAAGGCTAAAGAAGAAAATGGTGACTTGAAATTAAAAATGAGAAGAGAAGATGGTTTCATCAAGAAACTGAAGGAACAACTTGAACTATCCCAGAATCAGAGACAAGATCTTATGGATAAGATAAAAAAGGATTCAAATAGTGATACTTTAGATCAGATAAGACAACTTGAACAAGAGAAAGATACTTTGAAGTTTGATCATGAAACTATTTCTTTTCAAATGGATAAAGAGATTAAACAGGTAAAGGATGATAAAAACAAAATTGAAGAAACCTTAAAAGATGCTAATATTTATATGGGACAAATGTAGATTGAACTGGATGACTATAAGAACAAATATTTGGAAGTAGAGAAATATAATCAGATCAGAAAGGGAGAACTGTTAGAAATACTGAGAGGTGGGGGGGGTGAATCAGTGGCCTCAAAAATTAATCCAATAAAATTTACAACACACATATAAACCTCTAGTTATCTTCAGTCCTACAAGATGTATGCCCTTAAACAATCTTATCAAATAACTACTGCTTGGAGTTCACTATTAATCCTTATTATTAAGCTTTACTGATTAGCAGTCTAGCCTTTACCGAAATACAGTAAATAACTTAATGTTTACCGATCATCCTATTTTAGTAATGTGTAAAGAAAAACATTAAAGAAATGACCCATATACACATTTGAAACATGGAATTTTTAACGTGGAAACCCTTTTAGGGGAAAAACCACTTGGGACCAGTAACCCAAAATTTTCACTCTTCTGAAGTGAGCTCAGTGAAGAGCCAACCCTGTTAAAGGTTACAAACACACTGTTAAGTGAGACCTTGTTAGAGGATTTATCACTAACAGTTTATCACTTGATATCTGGCATTCACTATGATATATTCATGATAAACCTTTTGATACTCCTTGGGATGTATCTCAATATATAAAGGATAGTTAAATCCCACTCTGTTAAGAGATTTTCTGAATCAATGGTTAAGATGAAACAATATATGATCTCTTCATAAATATAACTTAGACTTGCAGATGTCCAGATCTATTGTAAGCTCATAATACCTTTTTGATCAATGTTTCTTTTCTATTCATTTTCTCCACTTCTTTCTTCACGGTGATGTTGTGCTTCTCTGTTGCTTGGTGTCCATAGAAATATTATCTCTTTTCTTCAGCTTGTTTGATTAGGTTTGTATGAAGACTTCTTTCTTCATCGTAATTCTCTTTAGCATCCTTTTCTATTCTCCTCCCCAAATTCATAATGAATTAGCTTGTCTCTCTTATAGACATATTTTGACCATTTCTAAGTCCTTGTCTTTCTTTTTCTTGACGTGATCCAAAAATCTTGCCATTAAAGCATGCTTTAGTTTTATCCTGCAGATTTCTCTTTGACAACTGGAATAAAACTAGCTTTAAAACTCTAGCTTATCTCTGGCTTTTAACTTGTCGATGAAAAAAATGTAATCAACCAATTAACTCCATATTTAGCTCCTAATAGCTAAGTCTTCTATCATTTCTAAACTTCAATTCTTATCGGTGTTTAACTCCTTGTTTTCTTGGTCTAAACTTCAGTTTTCCTCGGGCATCTCTGTCTGTTGGGGTTGTCCGTCCATCGGGAAACACTGTGAAATTTATTTCTACATGGGTATCACTTAGGTTATGCTTGCTCGGGTATCACTGTGACTCTTCTCTTAGGGCTCTCAATCCATTGGTGTTTGTTGTCACTTGGTGTATACTAAACTTTTATGCATTACTGATAACATAACCTTTATCTCTTTGGTTCTTTGAAGTCTTTGACTATTTTGTATATATCCAATAAGATTATATCAAGTTGACATCAATGATAATACAATACATTAAATGATTTAATGTGTTTCATTAACTTTCTGCATCTCAGTGATCATCAACTTAACATCTTCAAACATTCAATCAGTTATTGTTCATCAATCTCTCCCTTTGGCATTGATGAAAACATACTACATAATACTAATACAATATGAAATATATCATTTTTATTTCTTCAAACTTTACCAAACTTATTTTCCTATAACCAGTACAAATGTCTGACTCTCAGTAAGCTCTTCTAGCTTATATTTGATTCTTACAGAGTACTTTATTCATTCTTCATTCCCTCCACTAGATAGATGTAGCAACTTCTGAATTTGTCTCTCCCTTTGATGTAGAATCTTCTCTCCCTTAGATGGATGTTTCTTTGAATCTTTCTTTGATGTTTTCTCCCCCTTTGACCATTCCTCTCTCTAATGGATATCTCTTTTTCCTTTGACAACAATAGATATACTCTCTCCCTTTGAGTCATCTCTACCTTAGGATACTTCTCTCCCTTTGGATGATCATGATGGATATTTTCATATGGATATATAAGCTCTCCCTTTGGATATTCTCTCCCTTTGACAACAATGCCAAACTCTTTTTTATTTATTTATATATTCCTTGAATTTCCCTTTTTGTCAGCAATACAATAACTCTGGTGTTTGGTGTAGATAAGTACCTTTCCATGTACTGATAAATATTTGTAGTCCATCTTTTTCTTTCATCAACATGAATAATCTTTTGATTATGTGTAGGCTAATGCAACCTTCTAGTCAGCTTAGTGACCAATAGACAAGGGTCAGACCCCTAGTCTCTTTCTCAGGTACTCAAATGTATCTTTAGGCAATGGCTTTTTGAATATGTCTGCTATTTGTTCCTTGGATTGAACATATTCTAGTATCACCTCTTTCTCCTGAACTTGTTCTCTTAAGTGATGATACTTTATAGAAATATTCTTAGTCTTAGCATGCATGACAGGGTTCTTGGAAATGTTTATTGCACTTGTATTATCACAATAGATAATCACTGGTTCAATAATTTTCATATTCATACCTTCCAATAATTGCTTGACCCATGCAATGTTAGAGCAGTTTGCAGTAGCAACTACATATTCTACTTCTGCAGTAGATTGTGAGATGCATCCTTGCTTCTTACTCATCCATGTGACAATTTTGTCACCCAGAAAGAATGCTCCTCCTGTTGTACTCTTTCTGTCATCTAAGTTTCCAACCCAATCAACATCTATATAGACTTGAATTTCAAATTTTCCTTCTCTTTTATACCATAAGCCATAGTCCTTGATATTCTTTAGCTTTCTTAGAATTCTTTTGACAACAGTCATGTGTGTTTCCTTGGGATTAGCAGAGAATCTTGCAACTATTCCAATTGCATGTGCTATATCTGGTGTAGTACGAACAACATACATGAGTTTTCCAATCATAGATCTATATAGGGTATGAATTACCTTGGTTGAATTATCTTCCTTTGTCAGCTTACATTCGGTTTCCATAGATGTTCCAACTAGTTTGGAATCTTCCATCTTGAATTTGATGTATTTGGATTGTGTGATATATGCCTGCATCTCAAACTCTTTTCTCATTTCATTAGAAAATGATTTACATAACGTATCATTACCCCCAAATATGATATCATCAACACATATTTCAATAATCAGAATGTTATCATCAATATCTTCTTTTAAATACAAATTACTGTTTTCACTTGTTCTTACAAATCCAATACTTATGAGATAGGAGTGAAGTATTTCATACCATGCTCTAGGTGTTTGTTTTAATCCATACAAGGCTTTGTGTAGTCTACATACCATGTTCTCTTGTTAGGATCAATAAACCCTTCTGGTTGTTCAATGTATACCTCTTCTTCTAGTATTCCATTTAGGAATGCAAACTTGACATCCATTTGGTATACCTTGAATCCTTTGTATGCAACATAAGCAAGTAGAATTATGACTCCTAGTCTAGAAATGGGTGCAAAGGTTTCTCCATAGTCAATACCTTCTTCTTGTGCATACCCCTTGCATACTAATCTTGCTTTGTTCCTTGTGACTTCTCCATTCTCATTCAGCTTGTTCCTGAATATCCATTTGGTACCAATGACATTCTTGTCATCCGGTCTAGGTACTAATGTCCATGTTCTATTCTTCTCAATCTATTCTATTCTTTATTCATTGAACTGACCCATTCTTCATTTTCAAGTGCAGTATTAACATATTTAGGCTCAAAATCACAAAGTAAACATCTAGTATTCAGTGACATACTTCTTGTTTTCATTCCATCCTTCTTGTCTCCTATGATCTAGTTTCATGGATGGTGTCTTCTGACATACTTGGAAAGTATCAGTTCAGCTCTTTGTTCATCATTTTGATCATCATCTTGACCTTGATTATGATCTCCATCACTCGGGACATCATCTTGAGCACTTTCTTGATTTTTTTGGTGTTTGTAGCCTGATGCTCGGGTGCATTATTCTATTGCTCAGGAGCGATACACTGTTTCTCAGGTAGAGTGTTAGGTTGTTCACTGCAGACAAAACTTTTGTAGTCTTCCGATTCTTTTATGCTTTCCTTGTCATTTTTCTCTGTAAATTCATCTATTTTGACATTTGCACTTTAAATTGTTTTGTTTGAGGACTTGTTAAGACATTTATAAGCCTTGCTTTTGGTAGAATACCCTAAAAATATTCCTTCTTCACCTTTAGAGTCAAGCTTTCCATTTCTATCATCTTTCAAAATATAACATTGACTTCCAAAAATTCTGAATTAACTTACATTGGGTGTGTATCCATACCATATCTCATAGGGTGTCTTATTGGTGTCTTTCTTTAATTGAACTCTGTTCAATGTGTAGACAACAATATTGCCAACTTCCCTCTAGAATGTTTGAGTGATGCCTTTCTCAATCATCAGTGTTCTGGCACAATCAACAATGGATCTGTTCCTTCTTTCAACAATCCCATTTTGTTGTGGTGTTCTTGGTGTAGAAACCTGTCTTTGAATTTAATGCTCATTACAAAAGTTAGTGAATTCATCAAAAACAAATTCCCCTCCTCTATCTGATCTTAATCATTTAATTTCCTCACCACTTTGTTTTTCTACAATAGCTTTATACCATTTAAACATCTTGATTTTTTTTTATTTTTCTTTTAAGAACATAACTGTCATCATTCTAGAATAATCATCTACAAAGATAATGAAGTATCTATCACCATAGTAACTCTTTGTTCTCATGGGTCCACATAGATCAGTGTGGACTAATTATAGAATGGCATTATATTTGTAGGTCTTTCTTTTTAAACTAGACTTTTTCATTTTACCTTTTTGACAATTCTTACACATGACATGGTCGGGATTTGACATGCTCGGTAAGCCTCTTACTTTCCTTTTATTACTTATCCTAACCATGTTGTCAGAATTCACATACATAATCATTTATGCCACAACCATATGTCTTCATTTCTAGTCATTAAACAGGTAGTGTTAATATCATCAAGATAGAATAGGTTACCTTTTTTCTGTTCACGAGTTCTGATCAACCTTCTTGATTCATTGAAGATATTTTCCTTTTTGTTCTCAAATGTAACTCGGTGACCTATGTTATTCAGTTGTGAAATACTCAATAGATTATAGTTAAGTCCTTTTACCAAGTATGTATTTTCACATCTGATCATATTATTCAACATTATGATTCCTTTACCTTCAACCGAACAAGGTGAGTCATTACCCATTCTTACTGATCCACCATTATAGCATTCAAAAGTTTCAAAATTTTCCTTATCACCAGTCATGTGATGAGTACAACCACTATCAATAATCTAGACATAAATTTTACTAACCTTAGATATGATTGCAGTCTCAACATACCTTTCCTCTTCGTCTGAATCATCTTTCATAGCAACAAATACCACCTCAATATCTTCATTAGATTTGGTATTAGTATTCTTAGTTTTGTTCTTAGCCAGGTAACAAGCTTTCTTCCCTTTATCCTTGTAGTCTCAGTTGTCTCTTTTTTTCAGATTTAAGGTTTCTTCGATAATCTCTGTCATCACTTCTGTCAAACTTATTTTGTAGGATCTGTCACTATTTTTGTCTTCTTTTCTTTTTTTAGGACATCTAGCAACAAAGTGTCCAATCTCTTTACAATTAAAACATACAAGTGGTAATTTACCTTTGTATCTACATTTGCCTCTCTTCAATCTTCTAGCCATTAGTGCTTCAATCTCATCAAGTTATTGGTCATCACTATCAATTTCACTATCATTTCTCATAGTGTGTTTATGACTTGACTTACTTATTTTCAAAGAAGATTTGAATGCAAACTCAATAGATGGTAAGACACTGTTGTCAAAATTATTCATCTCAAATGAAATAAGTCTACCAACCAAACTATCTAGAGTGACATTGTTGTTTTCTACTGCTCTCATTTCTTGTATAGAAGATACTCTAATAGAATATACATGCAGTAAGGTTCTTAGGATTTTACTTACCACTATTTCTTCTTCAAGTACACCTCCAACTCCTCGGATAGCATTGACTACTCTTTTATTCTAAAACTATACTAAGTGATATTTTCTCCTTCTTTCATTCTTAGGTCATCAAACCTTCCTCTTAGACTTTCTGCCTTAGCTCTTAGCACATTAGCATCTCCTCCATGTAATAGCTTCAATTTGTCCCACATTTGCTTTGCAGAGGTGTAAGTTTTGACATCTTCAAATTCAACATCAGAGAGTGAGGAAGCAAGTGCTATCATCATAGAATTTTTCTCATTCTTTTCTCTCAATTGATCAAGTGTATAAGGTCCTATAGGCAACACATATTCAGTATCCAATTATTGAGTAACATCATTTACAATACCTGATAGGTGGAGTCTTATCCTGCTTTGCTATGATGCAAATTTGTCTTTGTTCAACTTAGGCACATCTCTTTTGCTCATCTTGTGATTTTTTTCTTAGGTCTTGAAACCTCCCTTATAAGCACACAAGCTATGATACCAATTGTTAGAATAACTGAGAGGGGGGGGTGAATCAGTGGCCTCAAAAATTAATCCAATAAACTTTACACCACATATATAAAACTCTAGTTATCTTCAGTCCCATAAGATGTATGCCCTTAAACAATCTTATCAAATAACTACTACTCGAAGTTCACTGTTAATCCTTATTCTTAAGCTTTACCGATTAGCAATCTAGCCTTTACCGAAATACAGTAAATAAGTTAGTGTTTACCGATCATCCTGTTTTAGTAATGTGTAAAGAAAAACATTAAAGAAATGAACCATATACACATTTGACACATGGATTTTTAATGTGGAAACCCTATTAGGGGAAAACCACTTGGGACCGGTAACCCAAAGTTTTCACTCTTCTAAAGTGAGCTCGGTGAAGAGCCAACCCTGTTAAAGGTTACAAACATATTTTTAAGTGAGACCTTATTAGAGGATTTATCAGTAATATTTTATCACTTGATTTCTAGCATTCACTAAGCTATCTTCATGATAAACCTTTTGATACTCCTTGGGATGTATTTCAATATATAAAGGATAGTTAAATCCCACTCTATTAAGATATTTTCTGAATCAATGGTTAAACTAAAACAAGATATGATCTGTTCATAAATACAAATTACACTTGCAGATGTTCAGATCTATTGTAAGCTCATAATACCTTTCTTATCAATGTTTCTTTTTTGTTCATTTTCTCCACTTCTTTTTGCTCACTGATGCTGTGCTGCTCTGTTGCTCGGTGTCCACAGAAATATTAGCTATGTTCTTCAGCTTGTTTGATCAAGTCTGTATGAAGACTTCTTTCTTCATCAAAACTATCTTCAAAATTCTTTTCTATTCTCCTCCTGCAATTCATAATGAATTATCTTGTCTCTCTTATATACATGTTTTGAGCGTTTCTAAGTCCTTGTCTTTCTTCTTCTTGACTTGATCCAAAAATCTCGCCTTTAAAGCATGCTTTAGTTTTATCCCGTAGATTTCTCTTTGACAAATGGAATAAAACTAGCTTATCTCTGGATTTTAAATTTTCGATGAAAACAATGTAATCAACAAGTTAACTCCATATTTAGCTCCTGCCAGCTAAGTCTTTTCTTATTTTTGAACTTCTGTTCTTATCGGTGTTTAACTCCTTGTTTTCTTGGTCTAAACTTTAGTTGTCCTCGTACATCTCTATCCATCTGGGTTGTTTGTCTGTCAGGAAACACTATGAAATTTAGTTTTGATCGAGTATCACTTAGCTTATGCTCGGTAATACTTGCTTGGGTATCACTTGACTCTTCTCTCGGGGTTCTTTATTCATTAGTGTGCACTGTCTGTCGGTGTTTTTTGTCACTTGGTGTATACTGAACTTTTATGCATTACTGATAACATAACCTTTATCTCTTTGGTTCTTTGAAGTCTTTGACTATTTTGTATATAAAAAATTAGATTATATCAAGTTGACATCGATGACAATATAATACATTAGCCGATTTAATGTCTTGCATTAACTTTCTACATCTCGGTGATCATCAACTTAACATCTTCAAACATTCAATCAGTTATTGTTCATCAAGAACTTGTTGAGGCTAAGAAACCTATTGAAAAAAATCATATGAGCAGTGATAAGATTGATGAGCAGAGAGATAGAAAAAAAAATAAAGGATACATGACTAGAGTTGGCTTCAATGAAGCTGAATGTTCAAAGACCTAGGAAGAAAAATCTAAAGCAAAGACTGATGAAGAAAAACCTACTCTTGAACAACCTAAAGATTAGATCAGACCTTTGAAAGGTAGATGTTTTGGATGCAACAAGATTGGACACATGAAGAGAGATTGCAGAGGTAAAATTCCTTACAAATCCTTTTCTAGCTATTGTTTCAATTGTCATGCATATGGACACAAGAAGGTAGAATGTAGGAAGCCTGATCAATCAAGAATCAAGAAAGATTACACTAGAGAATGAACAACAACTAAGATCACATGTTACAAATGAAATAACTTTGGGCACATGAAAAAGTATTGTAAGTTGCAGATTAATCAGAATATACCACCTCCTATATGCTACAAATGTCATAATCCATGACACATAGAGAAGTTTTGCAAATATAATAGAATTGAGAATAGAAGTGGACCTCCACCTATTGATGCAAAGAATAATATTGGTGATGCTAAGATTATTGAAGATGAATTTAGTAGTAATTTAATTAAAGAAGGAGATATGAACAATGATAAGGTACTGAAGGTAAAAGAACCAAGTGAGGAAAAGGTTCAGGGAGAATCAGTAGATGCTGCCGAGTCTTTGCTTGATGCTAACATTGCTACATCAACCTAGATGGCCAAGAATGGCCTTAGGGGGAGCATTGGAAAGAAACATCAGAAATCTATCCAACCACTGATTATGGAGATTAATCTCTTGTGAGATTAGGGAGAGTATGTAGAGATGTTATGGGTCATATATCCATGATCGCATAGCTTTGCGATCCATATCTAGTGATCACTAGATTGTTATTTGACTAGATCATGTGTAGAGATGAGTTTATGGGGAACTGTGTTGTTTCTTTACACAGTGAAGTATAAGGACGATCAAACAAAGTTATTTAATCATCATTCAAAGAAGGAGAGCCAAAGAAGAACAAATATTTTAGTAGAAGAACAAAGAAGCAAGTGTGTTGTGTGATTGATCAAAGCATAAATTCACAAAATCGACAATTAAAAGGTATTTAGATCATTTTCAAAATTGGTTATGGGTTCTCCATTAATTTTGATGTCGTCGAAAGGCCTAGATAGATTTAAGAAACAACCATTTAAATCCACCAAAGATGATCTTGAAGGTGCATTTTCACAAACACCCTATGATATTCTACATGTAAAAGACATTAGGGCTTACATTCACTGTAAGTATGAGTCTCTGAGAGACTTTGAGATCTATAAGGAGATGAAGGAAATGATTGGAGCTGATGGGAAATGGAAAGAAGATTTTACACATCTTGAGAATCTTAGTGTCATGCAAATGATGAAAATCTATGAATTTGACGAAGAGGAGTAGATCAAAATCATTCTGAGCAGAGTCCACGACCAATTCATTTGGATTGGAGATCAACCAATGAAGATATGTACCGATTTGATTCATGGTATAATAGGTTTGGATGACTCTAGAGTCATTCTTGTTACAGAGAAGAACACAAAGAAACAGGTGGAAACCTTAACACATTCGAGATGGGATAAGATTGCAATGACCATTAATGACATATTTAAACAAGATGTTAGATTAGTTTCCATTATTCTCGGATATAAACTACATTACAACAGCTGACCTAACTCCGTATCCATGGGAGTAATCATGATGGCCTATAGAATGGTAAAGGTAAACGTTAAGTACAACCATTGTGAAATACTTGCACAACATTTTTGGAGAATGTGAACCAGATTAAGAAGGATAAGTTGAAGGCATTCAGGTTTGGGTCTATATTGGTACACATGTACATCCACATTGTACATAGCTTTCCTAGTATGCACCCTAGAGCTTGGAAGGACAAAAAACCCAGTAGAATTTAGATTACATAGAGTTATAAAGGATAGGATAGTACATGGGTTGATGGTGAACTATTTGGGATGATCAAAATTTTGCAGAGACAGATGAGAGAAAGAAGGAAGATACCTAAGGCTTTAATAGAGAAGTATAAGGATACTGTTAGAGTAAAAAGGTATTTTTACTTATTAATTAAATCATTATTGATTTAATTATTAAGTCACATTTTCACTTATTAATTAAATCATTATTGATTTAATTATTAAGTCACCTTTTTATCTCTAGTTCACTTAAGCTAAACTTTAGGCATGCAATAATTAATTCTTTTATTAATTATTCATGCAACCTAGGTTTCTCCACCCTTGTTAGGGTTTTGATCTCCTTTATTAGGATTGATCACTTTGTAATTATCAATTCTTTTGTAATTCCCTCATTTTCTTTCTCTGAATGAATATTTTCATCTTTTAGATCTATGTGAGTTTTGTCTCCATTCTTTGCCTTTGTGACAGGTATTTTGCTGCAGGTGATCTTGAATTATGATTTATTTGAATTCTAACATGGTATTAGAGCCTTCCTGGAGCAGCCCGTTCTTAAGTTTTTTGAAGATTTTCTAGAGTGCTGAGGTTTTCAAATTTTTAGATCTGTTTGTGGATATGGAGGGGATTTTTTATTTGGAGCACTTTGGGCACAAACTGACCTCACAGATGTGCTCAAAATGCCCCAAAACCTCTATTTCCATATAAGGCACATCCCATTTGGACAAATTTTCCATCTAAGGTAAATTTTTTTTTGCATGTGCCCATTTTTTGGGCACAAAAATTGAGGTGATAGACAAAAAAAGTGCACGATTTTTGACGTGAGACATTTTTTTTTCAAATCATTTTTTTGGTACCTCCTGTCAGTTTTTTGCTCATAACTTGAGCAAAAGGAGGCGTTTTTCACCAAACAAGATATCGTCGAAAAGCTAGTTCTAAGCCCAACCTAATTTCTAGGTTTGGTTTTATGATTTTTCCATATTGCAGTATTTTTTTCTAGTCAAAGTTAGGGTTTCATTTTGCACTCTAGTCACCATATCTTTCTCCTCCAGACTCCATTTTTCAACTTTCGCATGGTGTCAAAAATTTGGTTCCATTATCCTTCTTCTTGTATGGGCCTCATTACTAGAATATTCTCTAGGTACATTTTATTCAAGTTTTTGTGTTTTTGCATTCTGGTGGATATCTTGGATGTTTCAGGTCTTGGGATTGTTTTTTGTACATGGGATGACTCTTTTTTAGTTGTTACATATGTTTCTATAGCTTTTAGTCATTCCTGGATATTGTATACATCTTTTTCTATAACATTTCTTCTTTTGCAAATGCACTGAGATAAAGTGTCATCTTGCATGCTTCTATATTATAAAGTGCCATGAGAGGTTTTTTGTACCTTTGTCAAGTGAGTGTTCCTTCCATGACATTAGCCTCATGTGTGTCATGCGATTGATCATCCTCGACATCATACTTTTTTTTGTGCTTGTACATTCTTCATCATGCAATTATTCTTGACAGTCTCTCAGTGTATCTTTTATACCTCTCCCTGATCAACATTATGGGGAGGGGGGTATTTCCTGTTGGTTCTATATGCATCCTTGGTTTGACGGAGTGAGCTATGTTTTCAATTTTTGATCCTATATACTAGGAAGATGCAGTGGCTGGTACCTATGCATTTCGGTGAGATGGATCATTTACCATATAAACACTCTTCTTTCATTGCTATTTTAGAGGCTTCAGACTTAGTGTTTTTTGGCATATGTATCTTTGAGTTTTGATGTTTTCCTTGTTTGCCATTCTTATTTGAGTAATGTCATTTGAGGGCACTCATATAGATTGCAACAGTTCTTTGCCAATGTTTTTAGCTTCATGCTTCAAAGGTATTCTACATGTTCTTATTTTGATCATCTCTTCAGACTTTGGTGTTTTTTCCATATGTATCTTTGAGTTCTAATGTTGTCTTTGTGTGCCATCCTGATTCGAGTAGTGTCATTTTAGGGCACTCATGCATATTACAGTATTCTCTACCTAATCTTTATTCCTTTTTCTAAGGCTTTCCCTAGTTTGGAGGCTTCTTTAGTCCTTCACTAGGCTTTATCTCTTTTCAGAGAGGGGTTTTTCCCACTGGGTTTTCTCATTTTCTCCTCTTTACATAGATTTTTGTACTTGGGTACCTAATCAGGCCTTGTTTCTGAGACCTATTTCCTGCTTTCAGTAGCTTTTTATAGGTTTATAGCTTCTCCCTAAATTTATCTTAAAGGGGGGTGTTAGAGTAAAAAGGTATTTTCACTTATTAATTAAATCATTATTGATTTAATTATTAAGTCACATTTTCACTTATTAACTAAATCATTATTGATTTAATTATTAAGTCACCTTTTTATCTCTACTTCACTTAAGCTAAACTTTAGGTATGCAATAATTAATTCTTTTATTAATTATTCATGCAACCTAGGTTTGTCCACCCTTCTTAGGGTTTTGATCTCCTTTATTAGGATTGATCACTTTGCAATTATCAATTCTTTTGTAATTCCCTTATTTTCTCACCCTGAATGAATATTTTCTTCGTTCAGATCTATGTGAGTTTTGTCTCCATTCTTTGCCTTTGTAACAGGTATTTTGCTATAGGTGATCTTGGCTTATGAATTCTTTGAACTCTAATAGATACAATCTATTTCATGGTTGAAACTGATTATGATTTCTTTGAGGTAGTACAACCTAGAATGAAATGGTGTTATCCTTTGGGATATGAAGTCAGTCCTTAGGTATTGACTATGAGAGTTGAACATATATTATCCTCAACAATTGATCTATTTGAAGAAATATGAGGCACCTATGAAGAGAAGTCTACGAAGATAAGGGAAGAATAGATTCAAGCTGTAAGGAAGAGGAAATTAGAAAATGTGGTAGATAATCTAGTAGCCAAGGCTGATATTACAAAGGAGGAGATGAAAGGGGTATGGAAGAAGATGGTAGAAGGTGTTTCTGGATTGGCAAGCACTGCTCCTGCAACCCTTCTACCTCCAAAAGTAGAGAAGGTTATGAGTCCACGTCCTAGTGTAGTTAATATACCTGAAACTAAACCTACACCACCAAAGAGAATATTATAGGAAGAGTAGCCCAAGGAATTTCCTAAGAGGAACACTAGGTCCACTAAACAAGACTCTCCACCTAAGAAACAAAGGACAAAAGTTGTAAAAATAGAAAGCAAAAGAGAAGAAAGTAGAAGGGAAGAGCACATATGTGAAACAACTCTGGAAACCTGATATGAAGATACTGGAGAAGAGGATCATTGAGCAGGAAACACTTAATAATTTTTCTAGATACTATGAGAGATATGATGCATCTGATCAAGCCTTGATTGAGGACATGGTCATCAATCATTTACTTGTTTTTAAGAAGAACTTATTAGAAGTTGAAGGTAGTATACCTAAGGATCTATATGAGAAATTAAAGTTAATAAAATAGTTAGCACAAATTGCAGATGAAACAATCAAAATACAATCCATTGAAGATATGTTACCAGTTGTTTCTGTTAAAGAGATGGAAAATATATTGAATGCTTTAAAACCTTTGTTGAGATCTAAGTCAATATTGGTGAAGATAATGGGGAGAAAATATGATGATGTGATCAAGGAAACACATAAGGCCTTAGACAAGGTTTTTATGGGGAGTGAACCTAAGAAGTCCTCACCTCCCAAGGCCACTAAGCCTAAAACTATTCTAAAAGGTGAGTCATCAAGGATATCCGAAGTAAATCTTGATTCATCAGAAGTTGTAGATGATAGCCAATTTGTCAGTACTGTAAAACAACAAGACTTCTTTTTTACTAGTGTGCATGTATCTTTGGACACTTTGCAGGATGCTAGTGACCCCTTTGAAGGGAATACTGACAATGCTAAAGATATTGGAGGAAGCATTGATATAAAAGTTGTAGAGAAGGAAGAGTAAAAAGAGTGTGAAGCTGAGGTGGCTAAGGAAACAATAAATAAAGATGAAGTAAAACAATAAACTCATGTATCTATTTCTTCATCTTTATTTTTGGCAAGTGGAGATAGAAATTTGAGCATTGACATTGAGAGAATGGATGAGGATGAGTTGATGAAACTATCCTACATTGCATTTGAAAAGGTGAAAGAGAGATCTAAACAGAAAGGTAAGAAAAAGTAAAGGGTAATAGAAAGAGCAGTTGATATTGTCAACAAAATCCTATCTATACCTCCTACTTTCCAAACAAAGGATAATGAAGAGAACTTGAACAAGGTATTGGATGAATTTGACAGTCACTATAAGTCCTTAGAGAAGTTCACTGAAGAGAAGGCAGAGAAAAAATACTTAGCGAATAAGTTGGAAGAAGTATGCAAGTCTATTGCATGAGACTTGGGCATACCAGGGAAAAAAATGTCTGAAGTAAAGAGTTGTGTGTCACATGGAAGGAAGTTATATAGTTAATGTGTAAATCCTATCAGACATCTTTAGAACATTGAGGACATCATAGAAAAGGACAGATTGACTCTGGACAAATTGATGCACACTTGTGAGACCTCCTCACACACTATATTGGAGTTAGAAAAAGAAGTGTCCAGAATATTTGATAATTTGAGTGTGTTGGATATAGAGAAAGGGAGAGTTGTGGGAATATTTGGTATGCTAAAGAGTTTAATTACTCCTAAGTTATCAATTCTTGAGATACACCTTTCAGACATGGAGAAGACAACGTATGCCCTAACTAGATACATACCTACCGAGCTAAAGACAACTAAGACATCATCTTTTGTGCTGAATGGAATAATTAATGTGAGTCAAATATTGGTGAAGACTTGGTAAGAGGAAGTAAATATCTTAGAAACCTCTTTCCAAGATGTGCTGAAGATGGTCTAGATTTTTTGGGTAAGCAGTTGTATCAATTTTGTTATGTATTCTACATTTTTGTATACATTTGTCATTAATGTCAAAGGGGGAGAAGAGAATATATGAAAAATGTATAGAGGACAGATAGAGAATATAATATAGTAAATATGTAAAGGAGATGAATAAGTGTAATGTTTTTTTGGTATTGACACTTAGTAATTTTTCACTAAGTGTTGCCATCAATGCCAAAGGGAGAGATTGTTGGCAAGTGAATCATTTAGGAGTGTTCAGGAAAACACTAGGGTTTTCATTTATGGAAACAGATCAGTTATGAATGATTGCTTGGAGCGGAACACCATTTTGGAGTTAAGGCTTGCAAAATGACCAAGTCCAAAAAGTAGGTTTACAGGGTACATGAGTACAGTTTTGGTCAGCGAACAAAATATATGGTGAATGAAGACATGCGAGGTTAGGGGAATCTATTTTTGGATATATACGACCTTTAGTCAAGGTCTCTTATGATTTGGAATTGATCACAGTAAGTTACAATATGTTGAAGGCATGCGAAGACAAAGTAGCAGTGATACAGGACATATAAAGGGTTGCGATTATTGAGGGAGTATGACATGGAATCCAAACGTGCTATGTTGGATTCGGATTGTGTATTACCTATATTTTGGTAGTGTAAGGTCGCTAACTTTGTATTTACTTTTTGTATAAGTGTTGGTTCTATTTTGTGATGTATTTGGAAGCCAACTGGATATATAATAATGTATATATAAGAAGAGATTTTGAGAAGCGAAGTATGGCATGTATACGAATAGATGAATGGATGCATTGTGATGTCAGAATCAGATAGATGATGATGCGAGATACATATGGAACTACCAAAGAATAAAATATTCTTGTTTATGTTCATTTTGTTAAAGCATTGTAACAAAGACATATTTATGATTGTATGAGCAGTGAGCTCAGTGTATACCTTTAACAGGGTTTTGTATTCCTTTAATAGGGAAATATACTAATTTAATATTTAGCTCCTAATAGGGCTAGGTATCCTAATAGGGACAATATAATTTTAGTGCATATTTGTGGGTACCATCCCCACCAAGGTTTTCCCTTGGCTAGGGTTTCCTTGAGAACAAATTCATGGTGTTATGAGTTATGTGTTTTGTGTTAATTTTCTTTTCATTTCAGTAATTATCTGGTTAAGTTGGAATTTATTAAGTTTAAGTTTAAAGTGTTGTAATATTGATTCACCCTCCCTCTCAGTATTACTTAATCCTAATAGATTAGACATAAAGAAAGCCAAAAATAATAACAATGGATTTTCAAACCTTCACAAATCAAAATGAACTCCCTTGGTGTGTAGATGCATCTGACGCTATTTGACATGTGCTCCAAGTGTTGTGCTCAAACTTCAAATGTGGAGATATTTTGGCATTATACTGACACGGTTGCTATGATTTGTATTCAAACTAACATATTAACTTTGTATGAAAAGTGGATGATTTATGAGAGGAAGAGGGATAAATGTATAGAGTTAGAGAGGAGGAAAGGGATGGTGGAGATCAAGTGGTGAGGAAGGGTTAAGATGCTCTTTGAGAGAAGCACATGGATTGTACTTTCTCAAATTCATAGAATTATGACAAGTGTCATAGTAGGAGGGATTGAGATCAAGACATTGGGGTTGGAGTAGATTTTGCATAAAGGCATATCTTGTCCCACACCTCAAAGGCCAAGGATTAGGGAATGTGACCATTTTGGAAAGTGTTGAGGGATTTGGAGAATTGGGAAGAAGGAATAAAATATTTATTAGAGGGGGAAAAGGCGTAAGAGGATGTACGAGAATTTAAGGTTGAAAAGAGGCATGGGTTGACTTTTGTGGCTAATCTTTTAGATTAGGAATGTGAAAATGATTAGTGAGGGAATTATGATTAATTATTAGGCAAGTGGGCTAGGTTGGGCTAGAAGCACGGGTTAGGTATGTTGAAGACAATTATTCAATTTTGTATTGTCATTGATGTTACACATGTATTTACACTTATATATTGATGTTACACAAATGTCTACATCAACAAAAACTTTAGTGGCAATTATTCGCCTATTGGTGAATGTCGCATGTCAGTGAGCAGGGAATTGGCAATTTTTTTCATATATTAGGTTGACCCTATCGCCCGACAATTATTAATATTGGGACCAATGCCCGGGCCCATTGCCCATCACTTTATTTAATTTTCTACTTTTCTTACTCATCATCACCAATGGAATCTAATTTTTGGTCCCTATAAATTTTGAAAATTTGCCTATAATTTATACGTGACCCAAATGGACGGCCTATATTCACCAATAGTTTTATACATTTATATTTATAGGCTGCCCCAAATTTGCCTAGCATTTTGTGGATGCGTGTCTCAGCCCGACCCAAATTCACCAACTTTATTAATCATTCCTTCATATTGGACAATCCATAATCGCCTCCCAAATAATGCAAGACGTGTTAAAATTACGCGGGCTTCACCAAATTTGTATACCTTGACCTAATACCTCCCGCCAAATTCACAAAATAAGGATAGTATAAAAATATTTGATCGATAGAAAAGTTTCAGTCTGTTGAGTGCAACTATATACTTCATTGGCGAGTAGTGACTGCAATTTAATTTGAGGCAAAGGCAAGTGATACTTATTCTGCGACTCTGTAATTTTGAGTTTATTACTATTTAGTGGTAACTGGTAACCAGTTAGGGAACACTGGTGACAAGGAGACCTCAGACATGATTTTAGGGCCAATAAATCTAGAATCATATTTATATATATTATAGTCTATTGTCACTTCTTCAACAATTTAACATTTTTTTTTTGCAGTGGAAGTTGTTGGAAAATGGAAATGTTGAAAAAAATAAGGGTAAGGCTCCTGCAACTGGGGAAAGCCAAGAGAGGCTAGAAAAATGTAGAATCTTATCATCATACTTTGGTCATGGTGTTGGAAATGTTTCTGTCCAAAATTGGGAAGCTACTTCATCACAAGTAGATTTTGAAGATCCACAACATGAAACTACATGACATATTGAAGAGGTAGGAAAACCTGATATCTTAGATCATGATGAACTTGAAGAGGATTTTCAGTTAAATACCCAGAGTAGCCATAATGATATAATCGACTTGGATGAGACTGAAAATGTCAGAGATGATGATGGTGCAGGGAAAAAGAAAAGAAAAAACAATTCAAAAAATGATCGAAAGTGGGAGTTGTCGATAAATTTTCAAATAGAATGGGTGTCAAAGTATCCATTCATTGAACCACTAGACAATCCAATTGAAGGTCAACCTCTGGTAGAATGCAGATGTAAGATTTGCACCAAGATAAGTAAGAAGGAAAAGAGGTTGCAGTTAAAAATCGACACCATAGAGAAGCATATGGGTAAAGTTTATGAAAAGAAAACCATAGAGGGAGTTGAAAAATCAGTGATAAGATGGAAAACAAAGGATGAATCTTTGCATGTTAGGAATGTAGAATTATATGAGTTTTAGTTGAATATACAGATGAAGCCTGCTCAAGTTAAAGGCTCTATTGAAGCTTGTTTTGGAAAAGTATTGGAAGTAGAACTAATGGGAAAAGTTGTTCAGTTAAGTGTTGTTTTTAATATTTTGAGAAAAGGGCATCCTATGACAGACTACCCATCATTGAGTGCTTTATTACACTTTTTGAAAGTTCCTAACTATCCTAACAGTCATTCGTCAGTAAATAGTGGATGGGAATGGGCAAGTTGTCTTGCCGATGTTGAAAAAGAGGATCTAAAGGCAAAAATTAAATAGTCAAATTTTATTGCATTGTCTTTAGATGAGGTTATAGCAGTAGATAAGTCTTTCCGATGTAGATAAAGAGATCTCTAATTGAATATGGAGGTATAAATGACATGACAATTCCCAATAATTTGGTGTGTGTTGGAGCAGATGGAGCTTCAGTAATGCAAGGCCACATGGGCGGTCTTTGCACAAAGATACAATCTTCTTGTGCGCCCTACATTACTCCCATTCACTGCATGGCCCACAGAATGAATCTAGCTTTTGGAGTTGTTAGCAAGAATGTTCAAGTACAAAATATTGAAGTTTTAATCAAAGAGCTCTACCA
>MU224932.1:3068279-3090018 GCA_018584345.1 Thuja plicata
TAAAATGTATTTCTTGCAAATAATGTTGATGTGTCGGCATCTTGAATTATGTGTAAGGAGATCATGGCTAAAATGGTTATGACGAATTCCTATGACACGTAAGAGCTATGTTAGGAAGATTCAATGATAGGTGAAGACATGTGGCAACTGATAAATTTGAGTATTGTACACTCATCCCTAATCACGAGTTTCCTATTTTCTCAGAGAATGGTAAAACCCTAATACGGTTATCTTTGGGAGTATCCCTAAAAAGTGAAGCGCATGATATAAGCATTTTTTAGGGTTGTGAAGAGAAGTGATGCGAGTGTATTGTTGGAATGTTTTATGCTACCGTTATTTGTCTTCAAGGTTTTGGAAATCTTCTGAAAGAACTTGCATTGCAAGTGTATTGTAAGCTGCAATAGTTTTGATCAATACATTGTGCAGGTTTTGGAGTGCTGGGGTTTTTACCAAAAGGTTTCCCTAGGGTATATCATTGTGTCATTCTCTATTTTTCTATATGCATGGTATGTGGTTGCGATATCTTTGTTAAAGTAGTTAACAAATCTAAAAATGTAAGGGTTTAAAAGAATTTGCATAATAATTTCCTATAGAGATTAGCGTAGGAAGCTGTTTCCACACCTGAGTTTCCTTACACACATGACTAGTGATAAGACAAAGTTTGAACATCTTGAACATTATGATGGTGGGAGTGTTAGTTTTGGGAATGATGAACCTTGCCTTGTAAGAGGAAAAGGTTGCATTGTTCTGACAGAAGGAATCAAATGTGATAATTTTTATTGGGTTGAAGGATTGAGGAGAAACCTACTTAGTGTAGCATAGATGAACAACATTGGCTTCAAGGTAGAATTCATGAATGGTAAGGCCAAGCTCCTGGATGATAAAGGGAACCTAGTCAAAACTGGCAGACAAACAAAAGGTAATCTATTCTATCTTGATCTCACTGAAGGTTCATGCTTTATTGCACAAGTATAAGAAAGATGGTTATGGCATAAAAGGTTGTGTCATGTAAACTTTGATAATCTAGTAAACATAAGAAAGAACAAGAGAGTCAGATGTATTCTGATTTTAAAGAAACCTGGGTTAGCAATATGCAAACAATGTCAAATCAAAAAGATGAGAAAGAATAGTTTCAAAAGAAAGAATTACAATACTGATGAAGTCTTGGAATTAGTACATACTGATCTATGTGGACCAATTGGAACAACAAGCTATACTGGGGAGAAGTATTTTATTCTATTTGTTGATGATAATTCTAGAATGATGACTATCATGTTTCTCAGAGAAAAATCAGAAGCTTTTCAGAAATTCAAGTGGTATCTTGCAAGAGTAGAAAATGAAACAGGAAAGAAACTAAAATGCCTAAGATCTGACAGAGGAGGAGAATTCATTTCTACTGAGTTCAATGAATTCTATAATGAGAGAGGAATCAAAAGACATGTATCCACCCTTGGTACACCACAACAAAATGGAATAGCAGAGAGAAGAAACAGATCCATCATGGATTGTGCCAGAACTCTAATGATTGAAAAGAATGTTGCTACAAAATACTGGAAGGAGGCCATCAACACTATAGTGTTCACCTTGAATTGACTTCAACTGAAGAAAGGTAGTAACATGACACCTTTTTAATTATGGTATGGCTATAAACCTAATGTTCATTATTTCAAAGTATTTGGAAGTAGATGCTACATATTGAAGGAAGTAAGAAATGGAAAACTAGATGCAAAAAGTGATGAAGGAATATTCCTAGGTTACTCATGTAAAAGAAAAGCATACAAATGTCTGAATCTTACTACTCATAAAGTCATAGAAAGTGTACATGCCAAGATTGATGAGTTTGCAGAAAAATGTGAAGAGAAGATCAATAAAGAGCCTAAAGAATACAAGAAATTTGTGTATTATGAACTTGATACTATACCTATGACTCGAGCAATGGTGACAAGACAACAAAATTGTCGATCACTAAATATACTAGCACAAACTATGCAACCTTAGTTGCAAACTGTGCAACCTGAGCTGCTGGTAGAAGAGATCGAGTCACTGATAGAGGGAACTGAGTCACAAGTAGAGGAAACTGAGTCACAGATGGAGGAACTTGAGTCACAGATAGAGGGACCCAAGTCATAGACAGTGGAACCCGAGCATCAGACAGAGGAACATGAAAGAATGTTTGATAATGGTAGACCTAGTGGATCAAGTCCATAATCTAGAATAAAAGATCCAGTACTTTAAAAATATGTTAAAAGGAATCATGTACCTGAGAAGATAATTGGAGATCAGACAGAAGGTGTAATGACAAGGAAGAAACTCAAAGGTACATGCTTACTAAGTGAATTTGAACCTATAACTATTAAAGATGCATTGAATGATGAAAGTTGGATAGAAGAAATGAATGAAGAAATTGAGCAGATTGAGAAGAACAAGACTTGGACTCTTGTGCCTAGGCCAAAGGACAAGAATGTTATTGGAACCAAGTGGGTTTTTAGAAATAAGATGAATGAAAATGGTAAAGTTTCTAGAAACAAGGCCACACTAGTTTGTAAAGGATATGCTCAATAAGAGGGTATTGATTAAGGATAAACTTTTGCTCCTATTGTAAGACTTGAAGGAGTCAGAAGTCTTCTGGCATATGCTACTCATAAAGGATACAAAGTATATCAAATGGATGTGAAATATGCATTTTTGAATGGAATCCTAGAAGAAGTCTACATTGAACAACCTGAAGGATTTTTTATCCTAGCAGAAGGAATATGGTTTGAAAGATGCACAAAGCATTGTATGGACTGAAGCAAGTGCCCAGAGCTTGGTATGAAAGACTGCATAGCTATCTAGTAAGTATTGGATTTCAGAGAACCAATGATAATAGTAGCCTATACATCGAAGAAGGACCACATAAAAAAATACTGTTAGTAGAGATATTTGTTGATGGCATATTATTCACTAGTTATGATGACCTATGCAAAGCATTCTTTGTAGCTATGAGTAAAGAATTTGAGATGTCTATGTTTGGTGAGATCAAATTCTTTGTTGAATTAAGAGTACATCAAATGAAGGATGGTATCTACATTACTCAATCAAAATATATCAAGAGATACTTAAGAAATTTGGTATGGAAGATTCCAAACCTGTTGGAACACCCATGTATACTAGACATAAATTGTCTAAAGATGATGATTCAAAAGAGGTAGATCAGACCAACTACAAATCCATGATTGGAAAATTGCAATATGTTGTTCACACCCAACCTGATATTGCATTGGCAGTTGGTATTGTTGCAAGATTTTCAGCTAGTCCCAGAGATAATCACCTAATGGCAATCAAAAGAATTCTGAGATATCTGAAGGGTATTGAAGACTATGGTTTATGGTATAAGAAAGGTGGAAAATTTGATTTAAAGGCATTCACTGATGCTAATTGGGTTGGAAGTGTAGATGATAGGAAAAGCACCAGTGGTGGAGCTTTCTTTCTTGGAAAGAGGTTAGTTCCTTGGACTAGCAAGAAACAAAATTGTATCTCTTAGTCTACAGCAGAGGCAAAATATGTTGCTGCAGTAGTGAACTATTCAAACATCATATGGATCAAGCAGTTGTTGTCAGGAATGAAGGAAGAAGTAAAAGAGTCAGTTATTATCTACTGTTACAACACCAGTGCCACTAAAGAAAATAGCAATAAAGTATCATTTTTGAGGGAATTGGTACAAAATAAAGAAGTAAGGTTGGAATATGTGAATACCAAAGAAAAAGTTGTAGACATATTCACCAAACCTTTACCTAAGGATTCATTCTTGTATCTTAGAGGAAAGCTAGGGGTGCTTCCCCTAACTGAAGCTCACTAAAATACAGTTTAGTGATGCATCAACCCAAATGATAGTGAAGATCTATCAGTTGATGCAGGTACATCAGAGAACATTGCAAATGAATTTGTACATTCATGTACATTACAATTACAAAGTGAAATAGTATTGACTATTGATATTTGTGGAGATGGTGTCTTTGGCATCTGTTGTCAAAGAGGGAGAGTTTTCTATAATACATAAGAACAAGATAAAAGAGGAAGAATTTTTCTATAATATAGTAAGAGGGAGATTTTGATGTCAGAGGGAGTTTTTGGATGAGAATCAAAATGAAGCTAAAGATATAAATAATTTTTTTTGTTGCTCTATAATTCTTTGTATTATGACATGTTGTGTTGCCATCAATGCAAAAGAGGGAGATTGTTGAAGACAATTATTCAATTATGTATTGTCATTGATGTTACACATGTATTTACACTTATATAGTGATGTTACACAAATGTCTACATTCAGATTGAGCACACTTGGTGAATAGAATGAGTTATTTAGTGTTGGCCAAGTTCACTTGGGCATTGAAGGAAGTTCAGTGTTGACCGAGTCACTTGGGCATTTCAGTCTTGGTCGGGCATTCAGTGGCAGCTGACTAACAATTATTTATATTCTATAATTAATTGGTTATATGAGGCCGACTGAATTGTGATTTATTATTAGAAGTATATTCAAGCCGACTTGATAGGGCTTACCATATAAATGAAAGGTCAAGTTTGGATTGAATGTGTGTAAGGAGAAAAGGAAGAGGAAGAGAAATCAGAAGTGTGGAATTTTGTGATATGAAGAGTGAAGGAAAAATTAGACAGGATTATGATTGAGTACAGATCACTCGGAGTTGCAATAGATCATTTGATCAGCAAGGATCCAGTTATAATCAGAACAGAGATCTGAATCAGAAAAGACATTTTCTTACACATACAGGTCAATTCATTGTTACTTTCTAACAATTGTAGCAGTGAACTAAAATCTCTTAACAGATTAGACTTAACAGTATTTTTGTAAATGCTCTCACAAGGTAGCATTTCTATGTTGAAGTGTTGAAGACCTCTAACAAGGCCACTCCTCAAAGGGTGATTAAATCCTTTAACAAGGTCACACATAATAGTGTGTTATTGTAAACTTTAATAGGGTTGGCTCCTAATAAGGCTCACTTCAGAAGAGTGAAAAACATTAACTAGTTACATTGGTGGTTTTTCCCATATTGGGTTTCCATGTTAAATCTTGGTGTCACCTATGTATATGTTATTTGTTTTATGGTTTATGTTTCTGCACTTAAAATCTAAAGTATAATTGTATTGGATATTATAAAGATTGCTTTGACACCTGAGTTACAGAAGAATATCTTAATTAACCGAGTAACAATGTTAAAGTATTTAAGACATCTAAGGGACAAAGAATTTATTTTGAAGTAACTAATTCACCCCTCCCCTCTCAGTTACTTATCTCATTTCCAACAAGGTAGTTGGAGTAAGGTTAGGTGAGGGTTAAAATTATGAGACATATGCTAGAATATAATTAAATAGATTATTTAATTCCAAGTGGAGGAAAATGGATAAAATGAATTAATTTAAATAGATTAATGCATTTATTTAAATTAACAGAAGAAGGGGGATTTATTTAATTAAATGGTTATAGGTTGTCATTAGATTAATTTTTTGTTTGATAGGTAATGGTTCGTAGCCTGATAAGATTAAATTAAAATAACAGAAAAGAAAAGTTACAACTCCGTTCAATGCAAGCACCGATAGGAAAGAACAGAGAAGAAGAAAACCTCTAGTTTTTCCTGAGACTTTGCAGTCCAAAAAATAACGGTATAAATATTTATAAAATTAGGGTAACGGTCCTTTTAGAATTCAAAATGTACATAAATATTTTACTAACATAAATCTAGCTTTCCATATTTCAAGCTTCTTCAGTTTCCATTTTTCTAGTCATCCTTTAGCCATGCTTGAATGGATCCTTTAGGCCCATCTTGTTTCCTGGTCATATTTCAAGAAGATCCATATCAATGTTTTTGATAAAGGTAAATATAGGTTTTGAAAGGACCTTGAAACCTTTTACATAAAAGTACTAGAGATAAGCATCAACAACCCTTACACACATAGAAAGCCTGCTACAAACAAAAAGAAGGACCCCGACGAACCCCCATTAACCCAAAAAAGGAAAAAAAAGATCCATATCAATGTTAGATTACCTAGTTTGAAGTATAAAAAGATACATTAAAAATATGTTTGAATCATATATGATAATCATATTTAAAAAATGGGAGACTTATCTCCTCCGGAAGCAATCACCTCAGAATATTGTTTATTACCCTGATTTTGCTACCATAGATAAGGCAACCTCTGCATAATCCTTAGAATTCCTCATTTTCATTAACTTAGTTCCAAATAATTCAAATAAGAAAGTGTTGAACGTCATTTTTACACAAGTCAATGGTTAGGATCTCGACATTCAATTTCCCCTCTTGAAAGAATAATGAAGTTATTCCCAAGGTTCTCCGGGGTCATGGTACAACCTGCTTGGTTACCCAGTTGAAGATAAATGTGAATGTTCACAAGGAGCCTTTTATGGTAGGTTCAAGACATCAAACTATAAAACAACTTTAGTACCTTTTGGGTTTTTTGATTTATCAAAGATTCATGTTTTAACTAAAGATGCAATGTTATGTTTTCTAAAGATGATTACTTTTAGATTTACGACAGAATTTAAAGGAGTAAGGTAACAAGAAATGAAATAACTTGCAAAAACTAAAATACTAATGGAAATAAATTGTTGTTGATCTTCCCTTGTGAATTGAATGGTGGAGAGATTTGGAACAAACCCATGAAGAATAAATCAGACAATGTCACAATTCTATACTCGATGGATGTGATCGTTTGGAGAGAAAACATATTCACTCATGCAAGATTTTCAAAACCTATCAAGTCATGAAGCCACCAAGATGTGCACACACACAAGAAAAATTTATTTTTAATCCCAATGGATGATATTTTCCAAGCATTTTTCACAACAAGGTAGATAACTAACAACAAACTCCAACTAATAGAAACGCAGATTCGAAACACAATAAACAATTGGCTCTTTGAAAATAATGAACAAGCATGCACACATTCATCACTTTCACATAGATAGAAGAAAATATCACACCATGAATGAAGCACCAATTGTAGATTTTATTGCATTAGGAATTTGAACCTATTACATTGATTTTAATTACAATATATAGAGTTTTGATCTATAAACTTTGAATGCCAAAATTAGGGCATCAAAGACTCTAAATTAATGAAAGTAAGCTCAAACTAGAACTTTGCTGAAAGAAAACTATTGATAACTGATACTAGGTAACTTGCATGCCTTTTTAATCCATTTATAATCAGTTTTTCCATGCAAGAGGGATCAAACTCGTCAAGAAAAGAGAGAGAATGAAGATGGGGTTTCTCTGCATGAAAATGGAGTCTTCTTCTTGATCTTGGAGTTCTCCCTTGGAATCTCCATCTGGGGTTCTCTTTGTAGTGGGAACTGATAGGGGACCCTTAGTCTTTCAAAATAGAACTCCAGTTAGGCACCCATCTGATCTAGAGTTCAACTTCCATGCCAAAAAGTGATCTCGCTTGAGAGACCCAGGAATTCAGACCCCAACCACTACTTCAAGGTTTTCAAGTGCCAAAAATTGTTAAGTGTCAGAACCCAAAACTAGAGGTCTGAAAGTTTCAGCCCTTTCAGAGGTCAAAATTCCGAAATGTTTGGAGGGCTGAAAGGTCGAGTTTTAGCCTTTCTTGGAAAATGGCTAACTGTAAAAGCTGCTTTCTGCAGAATTGTTGAATGGATCTGAATCATCAGTTGGGAAATACTTCTGGATGGGCAACCCAGAGCCTTTGTACTATCTCCTAAACTTCTTCATAGTTTATCTCTTTCCTCTTCACTTTATTGACCCTTCATTCTTGCTTCTCTCTGAAGATGGTCAATTCAGAAGCAAAGAACTTGATTTCTTCTTTGTTCTCCGACATTACCTGCATGTCTTCCTTGGAGTAGAAAAATTGGTGTAAGGCCTCTTTGGTGCTAACACCTACCAGAATATATTTGAACTACTGCACCATCTCTTTCACTGGACGTAGGATCTTCTTATCATAGTACCGGTATAGGTCTAGGCTAATCCCTATGAAGAAACCCTCTACTTCACCTACCCATTCCATAAATTCCTTCTATTTTTTCATTATGTGGGCTAGGAACTCTTTGAAGACCTTAATTATATTGGTCATGCACTTTATCGATGTTTCAAAGTTATCTAGTTCTTCGCCTTCATATATCTTTACTAGGATCAGGAATCACTGCTTCTTAATTATCTTTAGGTCATGGAGGGTGGCTTGCCATTTGGTTATCTCTGAATCTAAGCCGTCTTCACTCTCCATTTGGTTTATCAACTTTGTTGTTTCAATCAAGATGACTCTGTAAGGCTTAAAAAATAGTTTGATAACCCCCTCTCCATAATGCTCAAATTCATTCTTCCAATCCTGACTTTCTTGGTTGAGGGAAGGGGTCATACCTACCGATAAATCTGGAGTGACCCTTTTCTCTAAGATGACCTATAATACAGCTTCCGGGCAACTTGGGTCAATGGGACCCACCATCTTATGGATGAATTTATTTAGAGCCTCATTTTTCTCTATTAAGGACTTGATGGCCTCTTCTCCCTTTCTCATAAACCCTAAAGCATGCTTCAAACCAAGAGCTACTAATGTATTACTCCCTTCCCTGGTGGGCTCACCCAAGTCTACCTCTTCAAGTGTATATTCTTCGGGGGTCACCTATGCTTGAGAGGTACTAAGGGAAGGAACTGCTACTTGTGCCTTCCAACAACCCCTAGTGTCTTGGGTGACATAAGATAGGTTATTGCTGGTATACTAGCCTTTGTATGATGGAAGGCTTGTCCCAAGGATGCCATACTTGTGTCTTCTCCTTCCCCTTCATTAGTGTATGTTCTTCTCCGAGGCTGAATCTCTTTAGTAAACCAAGTAGGTTTACTAAAGGTGGTGAATGGATCATATGGGGAAATGTGGAGGATTGAAGCCAAGTTTACTGGCCTGGGGGTCACCTCCTCTTCTAACTCCTTTTCTTGTTCACCTTCTTGCCCCTTTTCTCCCTCAAGCATTTCTTCTTCGTGGCCTTCTCCTTCTTCTTCCTTCTCTTCTTCTATTTCCACTTCTTCTCCATCCTTATCTTGACCTTCATCCCCTGAGGAACTGGTCAATACTTCTGTATCAAGGACAATTATGAATGTCAGTGTGGTTTTGGAGGGTGACACAACTTCAGTTCTTACTGACCCCTAGGGAGTCAGGATGAAGCAAGGAAAAGGGATTGATAGTGGTGGAGTAGGTGTTGGTATTATGGTTGGTGGAGTAGGAGTAGGGAGAGTTGGAATGGGAGGTGAGAGAGTAGAAATTGAAGGAGGCAGAGTTGGTGTTTGAGTTGGGAGAGAAGGTGGTGGAGTAGGAATTGGATGTGGAAGAGAGGTTGGTGGTACAAGAATTGGAGGTGTGAGAGAGGTTGGTGGTATGGCAATGTGAGGCAGTGAAGTAGAAGTGGAACTCTCTCCTACAACTTTATCTCTTGTTAGGTTCTGAAACACTGTGGCATCTTGAATCCTAGGCCCTTGGCTGGTGCTAGAATCCATCCCTGTGATTGACATGTTTAGTGCGGGATTGGTGAACTGGGCCAGAGGTGGAGTGAGGACCACATATGGCTAGATAAGTGTTGGAGCTCCCATGTCAAGTCCCATTTCTGAATCAGGCATATCCTTTTCCTAGTCTGTAAAGCCTTCTAGGCCTTCAAAATTAGATATCTGGAACTCATCTGAGCCTAAGCCATCTAGAGGATTGTCCTGCTCTTTAGGATCTTCTATGTGTTTCCTAGAAGTTTCCTTTTATTTCCTCTTCTGAGATCTTGTACTTTTAACTAGAGGCACATCTTCCTCTTCTTCTAGTTCCTCTTGTAAGGTTTCTAGTCACAGAGACGTAGAATCTCTCCTCCTTTTATACATTTTCTTCCTTGTTTCAGTGGCAGGGGAGATTGGCTAGAAGTGGAAGGGCCTTCATCTTGTGGGGCCTATGATGATCCCACTAGAGGATCTAGCCTAGGATGATCCCACTAGAGGTTCTATTTGTCCAGTCATCCTAGTTTTTGGAGCTTTTTGCATTGGATTTGAACCATACTCTACTGCATGCTCATGACCATATACTGTCTTTGGTTTTTGAGGTGGGGCCTTCTTATACTAGGGCACCATAGAATTTTCTCTGTGTTGCTTGTCCACCTTTTTGGGTGGATCCATAAATTTCTTCACAGGGATTGGATCCATCTTATAAGGCCTCTTAATCCATGTTTCCATTGTTTAGATCATGTGCCTAGCTTAAAATTCAATATCATCATTCTTATCCTTATCAATTTTTGCATTCCTGATGGGCCTGTTGTATATTTTATCCTCATTGTAAATTGACTCCAGCACCCTATCTTAATCTTTATCCCAAACCTGCGGGACAATACTAATATTTAAGGCCTCTTCTGATAGTGCAAGGGATATCCTATAGTAGTCCCTAATCCTTACCTCGTGATCATCCACATAGTTTATCCAATGATCTTCTAGGTGGGGTTCATGGATGTAGAACTTGCCAATGATATGGCTGTATGTGCCTATAGGGTCAAATATAGGCCAGACTATTTTGTATAGCTGAAGTGGGAACTCATCCCACTCAAAGGCCAACGATTTGCCAACCTTCATGTCTTAGAGAGTGTATGGGCCCAAAATGATAGGGAAGTCCCAACTATGCTTCTTCTTGTGCTTTATGTGTTCATAAGCATCTGCTAGTTGCCTGACCATTTATAGAATAATTACCCAGTCAGATGGGTACCTGGGAAAATTCTTCAGTTTCAAAGTAGACCTTGCCACTTGGATGTATGTAAATTTCTTGAATTGTAAGTAATAGGCTCTAGTGGCCCTTACCTTGGCAACCGCTTCTTCTAACAATCTCTTTGTGAAATCACCTTCAATAGACCAGATGATTGTGAAGATGAAAGTGTCATTCACTATCCTATAATCTAGGCTATCTTCTGGCATGTTGTCCCTTTTTACCAGCTATGGATATACAATATGGGGCCATGCATTTTGATCATTGATGTTTCCCCTTTTCACAAGTCTCAGATAGTCTTCCCATGAGGCCAATAAGTACACTATATATGTACTCATATAGAATTTTGGATTGTGTTTTACTACAGTTAGTTTCTTGTCCAATCTATCACTAATGATGGTGCTCTAGTCAAACCTATCCTTAAGGCCTTTGATCTTCTCTATCAGGAGGATCATCCAATCCTCAAGTTGGATGGACTGAGGTAGTCCATACACTCATCTTAGTAGTGTCACTATCGCCTGTATGTCATCTTTTAAATACCTCCTCTTGAGGCCTGTCTTATCCAGTTTGTTCTTTGTAAGAGGTTTCTTGAGGTAGTTGTCATTTACAATCTCGTACAACTCTTCACCTTTGTTTCAGAACCACTCGAGGCCCTTTTCAATGAAGAAGTCATAGAACTTGTCTATTCCCTTATGGAGGTGGGAGACCTCTTCTATGATGTCTGGCCTTGTGTCCAACACCACTCATACTTTCATATTTATTACCACCCTTTCATTTGGTAGTGGTTTTCTAGGGTCATGATCAACTTAGATGAGGAGACATCCACTGGGTGGGCTGCTGCATTAACCAAGCCTTATAGGACTAGTGAGGTGCAGTCCTTAGATCTTCCTGCTGGTTGGGAACATCTTACCAAGAACTCATCCTAGTCTACATTCTCGATGTCAGTGTTAGTAATATCTATATGTTTGTTCCCAATCTTTGAAGGGGGTAATTCCCCTTGTATAGGTACTTCATCAGGAATGTTGTTAATCTCTCAGGCATTCTTGTGAGAAAAGTGCAAGTATCAATATTTTTATTGAAAGGAAACTACAAAAGATAGGGAAGAAAAAATGATTAATCTAGGAAAATAGAAGTAGAAGACTCTTAAGTAGCTATAAATGTAGATTTTTCACTTTTGGCCTTTTCGGGATTTCAGACACCGACAACTAGGTCAGGGTTCAAAAGGGCCGAAAGTGTGAAAACAACAAGCTAGGAGGAACAAACCCTCTCAGGATTTTGGTGTGTGAAAGATTGAACAAAATCTCAAACTCCAAAAGTCTGAAACCTTCAGAGAGAAGACCATGGTTTGGTGACCCACTTGTGAGGAACAGGGATAGGGGCAGACTCAAAAAAACCAAAAGACACAAAAAAGAGGGGGGTCCCCATGGTTAGAAGATTAAATTGAGGTGTGTGTTGTGGACCCACAATAGAAAGGACACTTCAAATCTAGCACAATGCTTAAAGAGAATTTATAAATTCAAGTCATAAATCTTAGTTTTCTATTATGTGCTTAGTACTACTCTATCCATCATTCAGACATTAAGGTACTAGTTATTGCTTCAATAAGTGTGACCCTGAATCTATTAATTACCTTTCCTCTTAATTTTTGTGAACTTTTAGCAGATCTAATACAAAAGAAGGTTTGAGATCTAGTGCCTTTAGGGCTATGTGAGAGGCTTAAGTATTGTAAAAATGTATGGTACGTATAACTTTTATTGGTAACCTCCATGAATGACAAGATAGGCTTTCTACATCACGTGTCAAATGTTAATAGTTTCTTGGTATTAAATGTATGTTCTAATACCACCCTCACTAGATTAAAGGGATTAATTCCCAATGATTGTAATGTACACTACAAGTTAGCATTCAACAACACAAACAATCTCCATATTCCTAATTAATATTATTTAGGTTATGCAATCTTTTTAAATGAAGCTTTTTTTATGTATTAATTCCTATTTGACCCTGCTGTGGACCCAACATGGTGAATTAGTCTAGTAAAAGCCAAAATATTTGAGCTACTCAAATTTTATAACCATAGGCACCAAATCACCATTTCCCTATCACAGAGTATGCTTACTAAAACTAGATAAATCAAAATAGAATACAACCATCCATAAAGCAGAGAGGACAATACCACAATATAATATCATAGCATATTCATTATAATATATTTTTTTACAAAGTTTTTGATAATCTCTTAAAAATGGCATTTTACTTTTTCTAATACTTCATACTTCTATGATTTCTTAATTAATAATAATTTATATTTACAAGTTACAGATAAGCTCCCAATACTAATAAAAAACTATTCTAAGCCAAACATTGGCTATAATATCATCTAATTCCCCGTGTAAGCAAAATGGGGAGAGCCTAAATCTAAAACTATAGAGATCTATCGAAGCAACTAACAACCTTGATTACATAAAGAGAAGTACTTATAAAAGCCAAAATTTTCCCTAGGACTCAAGCCCAAGCCATTCATCTACTTGTCCTTCAGTATAATAATCTCTTCATCTGATTCTTCCTCATTCTTTTCCTGGCACTTTGAAACCTATGACTATTTTACCTTTGGCATCCTTCCTTAGGATCTTCTTCCAGCTATTCTTTATGATCATGGGAGAAAAGAGCTGAATCTTGTCTAGATCTAACCCTTCCATAAAGGCAGAAATCTCACATCCTTCTACGTGCAAATAGTCTCAAAGCCAAATTGTTCCATTTGAAGGGATAATTTTACGCTATTTCAATAGAAATTGCAAATTTCTCTCCACAACCATCCATTTGGTATAAAATATCTCCTTATTCTTAAACACTATTATCAGCCTTTGAGCTATATCCTATGTATCCATCAAAATTCCAACCTCTACTCTTATATAATCCTCAGGATGGGGTATCTCCAAATTTCAATTCACACTATACACCGCTTATTCTAAAATGTGAAGAATTTTATCCGAGAAAATTTCTTTACACAGAGATACAATGTCCACTTTTGGTACCCTTTCCAAAAACATACACACGATAAAGGGTCCCATAATTTCCCCATTCATCCTAAAGATAAACTCATAATCTAAAATATCTTCATAGAAAACCTTTTCCACCTCCCTCCTTGACAATTCGTCAAGATATTTTAAAATTTTGTTCCACCTATTTGTTTGGATACTCCCTCTGAAAGACATCTCTCTATTCCCTGAGACATGAAAGACATGAATATTAGTCTCCATTTTCCTAAACACACACTAAGGGAGTGACAACTAAACACACACTAAGGGAACTACAATTATGGAAGAAGAGTAAGGATGAGGGTGACTATATAGTTTACCAAGGAAAGAATAATGGTATAGGTAAAAGGAAAAGCCATATGATTCTAGAAGGATCAAGAAATAGCTAAAAGACACAAGATAAGCAATGGAAGAGGATGTTGGATGATATCAGTTTTGGTTACTGATCATGTTGTTGATATTCATGTTTTTTCACTGATGTCAACATATATTTCTATGGAGAAGACAGTCTGGTTACTTAACTGGAAGGCATGTACAGACACTGTATGGATGATTCAGAATGATTGAAGTTGGATTTATGCAGAAGGATGTGTGCTAAATTTATTCCTAAGGTCACTTGGCTCTATGTTACATATTGTGGATGATACAGTTGATTTGGTGAAGATTGGTTTTCTGGACTGTAGCTGTGATTCTGGATAGAGTAGGTCTCTGTGTTTTGAGTATATCTTTCTGGCGAAGATATTTTAGAACTTGTGAGCTTACTGATGGAAAAATGACATATGGTAGAGTAATGCATTAAGTTTGATTGTTTTTTAGATACTAATGATGTCAGCTGTGGCATGTATTATGGAGAAGACCTATTTCTTGGCCGACTTTAGACATGTAGCATGTGAAATTAATTGTGAGCATGAATTATGGATCTGGAAGTATATGTGATGGATTGTAAAAGATGTATACTTATTATAGATACCGTGTGTATCTTAGAAAGGGGTTATGTAATTATTTGTATGATGGAAAGCCTTAATTGGCTGACCTAGTTAATTATGTATTAGGAAATCTTAACTGGCCGACCTAATGAATTATTTTAAGAGGGTATATATGAATGATAATTTCTTGTGGAGAAGTGTGATAGAGGAAAAAGGATAGAGATGTGTGGAATCTGCGAAGCTTGTTGATTACTGGATACAAAGAAGAGTTGATACTTCATTGGAACTGACCAAGCAAAGACAATTTCTATAAGACAATTCACTAGAATGTGTATTTTCTTTATACACTTGATTCGGATTGTAAATCCTTGAGGGTGGCTTTAACATTCTTTGGGCAGTGTGCCTTGGCAGTGAGCCTACTATTTTCTTTGAATACTAATAGGGTCTATCTCCTAACAGGGAGTGTGTACTATAATGTTGTAACAAGCTCCTAACAGGGCTAATATCTTTTAATAGGGATACTATACTCTCAGTAAATTATTTGTGGGTGTTAATTCCCACCGGGGTATTACCTTTAACAGGGTTTCCTCTACAACAAATATTGTGTTATGGTGTTGGCATTTACTGTGTTATCATTTAAATTTGCAGACTTGGTTTATAAAGTTTAAAGTTTAATAATCTATATTACAACTGATTCAGCCCCCCTCTCAGTTGTCTTATGGACTGTTATTCCTAACAAAGGAGAAAATCATGAACTAGACAGGCTCGAAGGTGTTACTTCAAATGATCTTCCACAATGATTAAATGGATAGCCTTGAAAGTGGGGAGTGGGTATGAGAGCATGTGGGGAGGGCCATATTTAAGTTAAAGATAATGGTACTAAAAACTATACTACATACATATTAGGCTACCTATAAACTTAAGTTTTCCTAAGAAGAGGAAAATGTGGTCGACCTAGCAAGCCTACAAAAATATAAACTAGGAAATACTTAAGAAAATTAAACCTCTAGGCTCTAAGTCGACAAAATTGCTAGTCATATCGCACTTCCTCTAAACCTAGGGCCATCAGTCTCCCCCATATTCATGACTAAACGTTCTTGATTGCATCTAATATGATCCTTATGAAAATGACTACACCCTATCTTATCCAAATTTAAATCTGTAAGTTTTTATAGCATTCATTATACTTGAGTGAACCAAGGCTCTGTCTAAATTATTAATGATTGATAATTACTTTCCAAGATGGCTATCTATCGATAATTAGATCTAACTATTTCATCGGATAATCTAAAAGCTAAAGGAGGCTAGAGTTAAAACCAAAATTCCAAAGCCTTACCATAGGGTGATATATAATACCCTACAATGAGCCTAAAATTCTCACTCTTTCTCTTCATTACCTAAAGAATACATCCTCTAGAAAAGTATATAAAGATTGAAACTCTTTTCTAGCCTAGAATACCAGAGTCTGATCTCTCTATATCTACACTACGAAAAGATTCTTTCATCTATCGGTCTAACTCTACAGCCTACACTACCATCTACTCCACTTCTTCCCTACTAAACCCATCTGCCCCTCATTGGACAAGGAATCTACAATTTAATTCTCCTCCCTGTAAATATGATTTCACGTACAATGAATAAAGGCTATGAGGATTTACTTAGCTCCACTAATTAGACCATTTAGGAGCCAATTGGGAGTGCTCCCTGTCCTAATAGCATTAATTAACAAATTAGAATCCCCTTCTATCTCTATCTTTTCTATCCTTAGCTTCTTACATAGAAGAAATCCTTCTATAAGGGAAATACATTTTTCATAGTTGTTAGAAGCCTCTCCTATAGACACTTCCTTGATTGCAATCCTTAAGCCTTCCTAGTTATGAATGCAACATCCTATCCCTGCAATTCTAGGATTGCCTCTAGAAGCTCCATCAAAGTTGAGTTTGTACCAAACCTCCTGTGGAATGCTCCATACAAAACTCTTCCTTTTATTCTCACCTCCCTTCCCCTTATAGCCTATGAAAGGTGGTATTTTCAAACCAAACCATTTCTTCCCGAAGTAGTCACCCTCTGTTGTGAAGATCATATCTTTTCTCCCATTCACGTTTCTACAATTCACCATTTCTACTATACTTGCTTCAAGTTTTTTGAGAAATTGTTCTATGCATATTTTTGAGCTTTTGAAAATTCTCTTTTTCCTTTCCTTCCAAATCTCCTAGATTAGTATAGAAGGGGATATTTTCCATAACTTCCCATATAAGAAGTCACCTTTCTTCCTTGGCCAATTTTAAAAAAGGCTAGCCACATTTTCTCGAAAAGCAGTTTTCCAATTCATCTTATCAATTAACCATTTCCAACATTGATTAGTATAATCACAACCTAACAGTATATGGTCCACTGATTCACTCTCTTTTTCACATAGTGCACATCTTGAGGGTCCTTGATATCCATTTTTCTCAAACCATTATGTAGTGAGTATTCTTTTTTGCAAGGCCTCCCATGCAAACATCCCTACCTTAGGAAGGCAGTTCTTGTTCCAACATAAAGCTAGAGGTAAATGTGATTTTTCTTTATGGGCGTTGTAAAGTTCCACATACCCATATTTCACATTATATTTACCATTTTTGGCTCTTTGCCATATCACTGTATCATTTCCTTGTCTAGGGGTTACCTTCTTATGCAACAAGGTCTTCTCTACTTTTGTCCTAAATTCTCTAGATAACTCCATATTTTCAATTAATTTCTATTTCCATCCTAGTGCTAGATTTCCTTATGGATATTCAATGTAATCTCTTACATATATGCCCCTTGTTTTATTTAAGGTATTAAATGGATTGATAATCATCTATGACAAATGTAAGGGGAGGAAAGGCTCCCCATGAATCTTCCCAAAAAAGAGATTTGCTCCCATCTCTAATATCCCATTTGATTCCATCTGTAATTATCTCCCTGCAGTATTTAATGAAGTTCCAAACCCTTCATCCATTAGGAGGTGATTAATGTCTAAAAATTATCAATAGATCCCTTCCATCTAAATATTTGTGCCTCAAAATCTTAACCCATTTAGACTATTATACATCTTCCAAACTAATTTTGCGCCCAGTGCTAGATTCTATTTCTAGACATGTTTTATGCTTAGTCCTCCATATTCCTTAGCTTTACGTAGCCATTTCCAAGCTATCATTGAAATTCTTTTCTTCTCATTTGACCCTTTCCAGAAGAAGGTCCTAAGTTTCTTTGTGATTTTATTTTTGATTCCTTTTGGAAAACTAAAACACATAATCTGATATATGGGGATAGTTGATAGAACTGATTTTATCATAGTAGTTTTTCCAGAATTTGTTAGCCATTTACCTTTCCAAGATTTTACCTTTTTATCCAAATTATTCAGTACATTATCCCAAAGGTTAGTTGATCTGATACCTTTATCCGATGGTAATCCTAGATACTTACAAGGGAGCCTACCTATCTTAAAGTCTAAAATCCTACATATAGAGTTCTCTAGAAAACTAATAGTTTTAAAGAAGAAAATATCTAACTTCTCGTTATTGATAAGTTGACATGATGCCTCAGAGTATGCATTCAACAATCCTTTGAATTTTCTTTCTTCTTTAATGCTTTCTGCCCCAAAGAGCAGATTATCATCTACAAATTGTTGGTGGGTACGAGAGTCTAGTTCCTATGTTATTTTAATACCCCTAAGCTCTTCATCCCTCCTTTCTTGGGTTAAAGATCTCCTTAGGGCTTCATCCATGATGATAAAGAGGAAGGGAGATAGTGCATCTCCTTGCCTTAGACCTTGAGATATACCAAATAAACCTTCAGGAGTTCTATTAACTGGAATGGAAACTCTTGGGCTAGATATACATTCAAAGATTGGGTTGATCCATTGTTTAGAGAACCCAAAGGCCTCCAAACATTTACCAAATAATCTCTATTCCACTTTTTCGTAGGCCTTTCTAATGTATAATTTAACTAGCATACTGGGTTCCTTGTTATTTTGAATAGAGTGGATAGCCTCTTGAGCAATAATAACCCCATCCAAAATTGACGTACTAGGTACAAAGTTGGTCTATTCCTCCAATATTAAGCTAGGTAACAACTTATTTAACCTATTTGCTAAAGTCATTGTCAGAATTTTGTAAAGATTATTACATAAAGAGAAAGGTATATAATCTTGAAAACTCTCTAGATTCAATTTGTTAGGGATTAATGCTATAAAATTATTGTTTATTTCTCTTAAAAAATGTCCAAATTTTCTCATACCTTCTAGAGCTTCCAACACCTCATTTCCTATAAAGGTCCAACATTTTTTATAAAAGAGGGCCGGGAAGCCATCTAGCCCCAAGGTCTTATCAAGGTCTAAGTTCTTAAGGGCTGTTTCCACTTTTTATTTAGAGATTCTTGCATTAAGTATCCTGTTCTGGTCTTTTATTATAATGCTTGGAATATTGGCTATAATTTTATCTTGTTCCCTTTTGTTTGAACCTTCCATATTGTTGAGGATTTACTCAAAGTATTTAACAAATTCTTTGGCAATACCCTCATGTTCCTCTATTATATCTCCGTTGGGTTTCTTAATACTAGATATCCCATTCAGATTTCTTTTTGCCTTCATGCTGTTGTGGAAGAATTTTGTATTCTTGTCTCATTCTTCTAGCCAAGTTTCTCTAGATCTTTTCTTCTAGAAGGTTTCTTCTTTTTCCTTAATATACGTATCCTGGTTCATCCCATCCTTGATTATGTTTTTATCAAGTTCATGTATTTTGATCTCTATTTCCTTCTTAGATTCAAAGATATTTCTAAAATGTTCCTTGTTCCACTGAATGAATTTTTATGAATTTCAATTTTGACATAAAAATATAGGATTTCAAACTTTCAAAGGTGCCCTCTACCCACCATTCCTCAATTATCCTTAAAAAGTCCTCATCCCTTAGCCACATCTTCTCAAATTTTAAAGGGGTTGTCTTTGGTTTTGAGGCCTCTTCTAAGGTCAATTTGATATGGTAATGGTTTGATCATGAGGTTGTTAAGGTATGTGCTATTAAAAATTGAAGTTCAAGTTAGCCAATTTTCCTACAAAAAAGAATCCATCTATCTTCTTTTCTACGTGGAATGGTTTAGTTCTTTTGTTCGACCATGTGAAGTTACCATTATCCATAGTAATTTCTATATGATTATTCTGTTGTATCCAATCTCTGAATTCCACCACGCTTTAGGTTATCCTTCTAGAGCCACCTATTTTGTCTCTCTTATCTAAGATTGCATTAAAGTATCCTCCCATAATTATGTTTTCACTTGAGTAATTGTTTAAAATATTTCTTATCTCTGACCAAACCTCTCTTTTCTCATGGAGAAATTTTGGACCATACACATTAACTAAGACAAAATTTAAGTTACTGTTAATACTCTTTACTTTACCACATATCTAATTGTTATTACTGGAAAAGACATTGAGGGTAAAAAATCTCAGATCCCAAATGATTTATACCCCTCCTAAATCCCCATTGAAGGGAACTCCTTCGACTTCCCATATTCCCAATTTTCTGCTAAGGATTTTATATCCTTATGTTCCCAATTTAGCCTCCTAAATTATAATGATCTCAGCTTCAAAAGTAGATAAATACCTTTTTAATAGGCATTGTTTTTTAGGGGAATTTATCCCCCTAACATTCCATGTTATTACCTTCATGGCTCAATGGGAAGGTACTTCCCCTTCCATGCATCCAGTAGCGTAGTGATTTTGGTTTGTCTCGAGGCCTTGCCATCGATATTCCTCAACTCATTGAATGAATTTCTTCCTCTCTTCTATGTCATATCAGAATAGTCTGGTGAAGCTCTACCTGTATGAATTTTTCCTAAACCCATCTTTATTGTGTTCACTTGCTCTTCCTCACTCTCCTTTGCCGCTTCTACCTCCACATCCTCATTTTCCATAGATTCGAGGATCTTAATTATAAGGTCCTTGCTCTTAATTTGGTCTATAAGCATATCAACTGGATCTTGAACATTTAATCCCAAAAATTCATTAATAGATTCAATTAATGTGGCATCCTCAATTTTTTTGGTAAATCCCCTCTCCGGAGTAAAATTTTGTGCTTCTTCAAAAAATAGATCTAACCCCAAAATATCCTTCAAACCTTCCATTTCCAAACTATTTATTCTTAATCCTTCTTTCTCTATCTTCTTCTCATATTGATATTCATCCCTACCACTACCTACCATTACATTTCCTCCCTATGGAATAGATTCCAAGGCCCTTACCGAATTGATTGTCCCTTTTTCAATATTGCCTAGCTCCTGGTTGACAATTCTGCTCATATCTTTTATCTATCTCAAGATGTTTTCTAGAGATTCTTTATACTCCATCATCCCAATGTCGCTCTCTAGAATGGTACCAATATCCCTCATCCCCCCCAAAAATTATTTAATTCATGTCCATTACTGCCATGATCAATCATTTGAACTCCCATTTCCTTCCTACCCTCTCGGAGTGAGCTGATTGACAAAGGTCTATTGATACAAGCTATTTCTTGCCTTTACACTATTTCTCCTTCCTCAATTTCCCCCATAAGATTTTTATTAATATCTTCCACCACAAAACCTCCCTGCTTTTCGTTGATGCTAATTTTAATCTTCTAAGATCTTTCCAAGAGATCGATTTTCCCTACTTCCATGACATTCTTTTCCTCTATAGTCTTAATTCTACCTGTAGACACCCTAAAATGGACAGGTTTGCGACTTTACATTAAAAACACTAATTTTCCATCTATTAATTAATGGTTTTTTAATCATTAATTAATCATCTATTTTCCTCTAAATTCATTTCTCAAATCATCTAATCCAATTCCCAAAATTAATTAAATAATTAATTTTATTTAATTAATTAAGCTTTAATTGATTAATTATCATTGTTTAATTAATTAAACTCAATTTCCTATAGTTTAAAATCAAATATTTAAACTTACTAATTAAATTCTTCCAATTAAATTAATTTCAATTAAATTAATTTAATTTCATCAAATAAAG
>MU224932.1:3100558-3113132 GCA_018584345.1 Thuja plicata
CAAGTATATATGTCTGATCACTGTGACTATATCAGATTGCTTTGTAACTCAGATCGCTATGTGTAGAAGTTAACTGTGAGTGTGATCGCAGGAAAAAGCAGATCACAAGTATTATTTGTTCAGACCAAATGGCAGGTCAGGAGCACTTCGCACTCAGATTTTGGTTCATCCAATAGCATGGAGAGGAGAAAGAAAAACTGAAGAATGATTTTTCTTGCAGTGTCGGACAACTGTTGTAATGTCCCCTACTCGGAGGTGTACTTCTCTTTGAGACCAGATTGCTTATCCGCTGTTCCTGTATCTATCAGTGCTGAGTTTTAACTTCCCCAGCCCTTTGATGCATTAGAATCACCTTTGAATGCAGATTTGAATGTCTTTCTTCCACTTCAATTCAGATCTGTCACCCTTACCAACAATTCGCCACCTCTTAGAAGATAAAATCGCTGTATATTAGGCCTAATTCGCTGCCTTGGAAAGGCCTGCCTCCTCTCCTAATTCGCTGTCTCCTTCTTTGTGGATGTTGAATGTTACCCTCTCTGAGTATATAACAGACTTTCGCACGTATCACATCACTAATCAGCTGCAGCTCCTGCTTCTTTTCTTACGCTCCACTGCTCGCATAGCCGCCGTGTATTATCCAATTTTGAACTAATTTTATATTTCCCAAAAATTGAATTTTTAATTCAATTTTAAATAAAAAAATAAAAAAAATCAAACTTATGAGTTCACCAATTTTATAAAAATGCAAAAATAATTTTAAATAAAAAAATCAATTCTTTTCTCAAAAATTGCATTTTAGAAACTAATATCTTCTGAAAATAAAAAATATTCTCAATCTTTATCCCACCTTCTATTTCCTAAATGAATTCTCTTTTGAGTTTAAATTGGAAATATATCTCTTTTTCTGGAAGTTACCCAAAATCTTCCAGTCTCTAATTATCTCAGCCACTCATTCTAATTTTCTCAAATCATTCTCGATCATCCATTTAGTCCTGAATGTCTATATAAACCCCCTTGATTCTCATTTGAAGGATCCAAAAAATTTTGCGTCAATTTTATGTAGGTTTTCATATCATCATCAATCAATCATTTGGATCAATATTTTCAAATCTCTGAGTTAAAATGTTGTAGAAATCAACTCTGAGCACCATCCATTTCCAACAGAGTGTAGAGAATTAATTGAAGGAAACACGCATGGTGTTGGTAACTATACTTTAAATTGTTGTTTTATTTTCAGTTATTGTCTTTGATTATTTTGTTGGGGTAATATTTATTTAGTATTTTATTGTGTTTAGTTCGATGCTACTAACATGTTTTCTTGAGTCTTGCAGAAAGTTTCCCTACATACATTTGGTGAACTTGACATGAACACACTAAATCTTATTTGGAATTTATTTTTGCATGCAAGTTTCTTTTGGTTAATTTGTTGTTGCATGCAAGTTTCAGGAGGCTAACTTGTGATCTATGCAGGGTTTTATGTTTTAAAAATGTGATAAATCACACTTTTTAATTGGTTTAGAAAATGAACAACTTGCATCTAGTCTAATTAGAGGGATGAATGAACCACAAATCTTTGAGATATATCTAAATAGGTGAATCAATGAACCCAACAATTTTCACTTAGATCTATTTAGACATATAGAATTAAACCATGCAAATCTCATCTAATATTGATTAGGATGGATAATTAGGGGTTTAATTGCATGCCATTCTTTTTGGTTTGCATGCCATTTCTGTTAATTGCATGTCTTGATTTCTGGTTTGCATGTCATTTTTGTTAACTGTATGTCTTGCTTTTTTGTTTGCATATCATTTTTGTTAACTGGATGTATTTCTTTTTGGTTTGCATGTCATTTTTGTTAACTAAATTTCTTTCTTTTTTGTTTTCATGACATTTTTGTTAACTATATGTCTTGTTTTTGGTTTGTATGTCATTTTTCTTAATTGCATGTCTTGCTTTTTTGTTTGCATGTTATTTTTGTTAACTGCATGTCTTTCTTTTTGGTTTGCATGTTCTTCCTTTTAATTGCATGTCTTTATTTTTTTCTTGCATGTCATTCCTTTTGATTACATGTCTTGTTTGACATTCTGATTCAAGTTATTCATAAGGTTTGCAAAGTTACTAATCTAGTTGTTTTCAGCTTATGGATTTTGGGGAGAAGAAATGGCTTGTCAAAACCCCCCATTGTTTCCTTAATTATTTTCACATAGGTTGGGGGAATGGATTGAAACTACTATTCTGTGACGGTTGCATGGGTGTCTTAGTTGTTTTCTCTTCCTTTTTTTCAAAACACTTGGATTTTTGGGCTTAAAAAGAACACCACATCTTCCTTTCACACATTAATTGGTTCTTAAAAAAACATCTGTCTTGTGTGTTTGACATGCTTGTGCATGTGTAGAGTGGACGTACCGCTAACACACACTATCCTCTCTCTTCGCTCTCGTGGTCCTAGGTGCAAGAGACAAGTGTTAGAAACACTCAAGTTTTTCTTTTTTTGATCAAATTGGTATTTGGTGGGAAAAGAGGCACTCACCCCAAATAATGGTTCAAGTGGAACTCCTTCAATCCACTATATAAATTGATGCTATTATTTTGGTACACCTTACAATTTTCCTAGTACCCACATTCATGTGTGGCATATTAAAATCCTTTCTGTTACAGGGAGAGGACTGGGACTGTGTCTCTCAGTGGCACACATAACCACAAAGGTATCCCCACTATAAATCAATTGTGTTAGCTGCCAAAAATCCCTCTACTTGCCAATACAAAAGGTTAAAGACCAACTAAGACATGCAACATTCTTGCAGTTCATAGTAGAGATAACAATTCCTTGGGAAGTGATGCTCCTTGGAATCTAAAGGTTGGTGTGCTTGAGAAGTGAGTGCACTATAAGGAGGAGCCCGTGCCACCAGAATTCTAGGATATCCACTTTGAATAAGTGTAGCTAGATTTAATCCAAGTGGGGATTCAACAGTATTGTCCTGAACTGCCATAAGATTGTGATTTCTTGTTTCATATTGTAGACTAAATCAAACTGTGTGTATGTTGTATTTGATGTGTTTTCAAAATGAGATATTTTACATTCAAAATAAGCACTATTGTCAAAACATTTTCAGCTCTTTAAAATAGTTAGTCAACAACCTAACTAGTCAAAATTTTAACTCAAACTATCAACTAGAAATTGCAAGAAAACAACCTATTCTACACATTTCATAATTCTCTCGGCACCAAGGTCGTCTTTAGAACTCAAACAAAATCATAAAAAATTTCAACATTAGGAAACCTCTCTTTTAGGTCAACTGATCATTTAGGACTATCAACCCAATCGGTCAGACTAGACCTCTTTTGATCCATTCCTTATCAATATTATAAAAATAATCAACTTAGACTCCCTGCTTCATCTAAAGAAAGATTCAGATCAAATAAATATCTAACCAACTTAACTCTAAGATCAAGAGAAGTCAAATTTTAACCTTAAGATTAACATTTATGAATAGGAACCAAAACCTGTTAGAAGAGGTATCACCTTTTGTTTAGATTAATCACATCATATCCTATTATCAAAGTCTTGTTCAATATGTCACTCTCGTACCCTTTTGGTCAGAGACCAATAACTCGATCTCAAACAATGAGCAACCGTGATGACATGTACATCAACCCTCTTTCCCCATATGAAGAGGAAAAAAATCCTAACTACTATGATGACACAAACTCTTTTGTTTATTCAAAAAGTTTCTCTGAGATGGTGCAACCACCCACTAATCCCTTTATGCTTCATGGTCCCCAACCTCGGTATCAACAATCACAAATCTCAACATCTTATTGCAGCCTGGAACTCAATATAAAACCTACAATAGATCATACATTTTTACATCACAATCCCAATATCAAAGGCCAGCTAACGTATTTTCTGCTAGGAAACAAATACCACAACCTAATGTTGGAAACATGTCACCATTACAAACTGATATCCTCATGCAACAAATAAAAAACATGAAAAATCAGTTGCAAAATCTTCAAAATCAGTGTCAATGAAGGTCTTACACCATAGAGAACTTATATACCTACCTTGTTGATCGATCAATCTATATGCCTTGGATCACATAACATGTCAATAAACATCCTCTTATTTCCTCAAATCCACCACCAAGGAATTCCCAAACAAACACAATTGCAAATATGCCATCCTTTGGAAATCAATCAAGCATAATCAATAAGCAACCTATTATACCACATGTTTAATAAACAAATAACTTATAATATAAAAAAATCAATGTGGTGTCACCAATAAGATCGCCCAAGCAAAATATAAATCTGTCAATTATTTGCTTCAAAAACTGGTTCACACACATGAGCCTATTGTTGAGTAGGATCAAAATCATTTACTCATGAATAGAAATGATACATTCCAAAAAAATCACACCAATGAAACATCTGCTTGCCAAGAAGAAGGTGTCCCTCAAGAAGCCTCCATATTTCTCGCAAATCTTTCATCTCTTGAAGTGTCACAAGAGAAATCTTTTACATTTCTATCGAATGATATATCCAGTAATGAGACCTACCAAGGGCTATCCACAATGGATTTTCAAGATAATACCTTCCTTGATACAATTCCCTTCTACAATTCAGTAATTCTAGATCTAATATCACCTGATGCTCCATTCCCAAGAAAACCCATCTCAGAGAGCCCAATCCTCGAAATGCCTTCTTTCATATGTCAAGACATTGATTCCTCCCCCAAATCTCCTATACATATTCCAATTCATACCCCATTTCAAGAGGGTGATACAAAGCATGAATAAATGAGTCCCTAAATAAATCAAGATCAATATCCCAAGAATGACCAATCTCATAGAACTGTTGACCAAGATCTTGTCTTCCTAGAATCCAATGATAATCCCACCATCCATGTACCAAGAACAAAGTGTCCTTCCATGTATTGTTGAAATTCTACTCTCCATTCCTAAGCAAGATCATGAAATATTTTCCATTCTTCCAAATGATTTCATTCATAGTAAAGAGAAAACCAATCTTAAAATGGAGTCTGATGGTCCTCTTCCAAGTCAAGATCAAAATGTCCATTTACATTCATACCCCTTACAAGATTCCCCCATCCCTTTTTATCCTCCTCAATATTCTCTCATTCATTCATCTCTTGTCCTAATCCTACATATTCCCCACAAGATCCTATCCTAGCAAATGATACTACCATTTCTCCCATTCCACCTCAGGATTCTATTATCCTTTCTTGTCCCTTGCATGATCCCAACACATCTACACAAGTTTCTCAAGAACCCCATATGTGTCAAATGGGTTCCTCCACTTCCATCCAGTCTAGTCCACTTGATGATCCTAATTGTCCTCCAAAATATCCCATCACCCCTACAAAATTTAATAATGAGCCCCCTACATATAAACTTGGTTCATCCACTTTCATTTAGGTGGTATACTTCATGATCCTATCATGCCTCACATACCTCCTACACCTCAAAATGGACTTTCACCTTTCCATCAAAGTAACAAGTAACCCTTTGCTAAGGTCTTCCAAAGCATTCACTATCAAGGAAAAGGGTTGGGCATCCATGAACAAGGCATATTGGAACCCCCTTATATAATATAAAACCCCAAACATTATGGCATTGGCTATATGGATCACACTCAAGATGTTGGTACCATCCATAGATCCTACATACCTACATCTAAACCCAAGCATACATTAAAGCCTTCAAACCCTCCATCCATCTTGGGTCCTTATATCCCCCCATCACCTGTCCCTATCACTTCTTTCTCACCATCCACCTATCCTAGCCCAAATAAAGATTAATAAAGCCACACATCCTTGAAAATTTTTCCACCGTATATCCACGTGAACCCTCCATATCATTCATATCCATCCATGACCCCTAACACATTGAGAAGCAATTTGGAAGCCAAACATAAAAATCATAAGTTAGAGAATCCACATGCAATCAAGGATCAACATGTCCAATTTAAGTGACACATGACCGCAAAGAAAAATATGATCCAAGAGAAAAAATAATAAAAAAGAATACACAGACCCATCAAAGAAAAAGAAAAATCAAAGACAATGAAGGTTCCTAAATCCCTCACTAAAGTAATGCGTTCTAAATCATCACAAGAAAAAGAAAAAGAAAAGACAATGTGGGTTCCTAATTCCCTCATTGAAGAAATGCATTCTAAAGCATCAAAAGGAAAAGAAAAATCAAAGAAAATGTGGATTTCCAAGTCACTCATACAAGACTTGTATACTAAAAAAAAATCAAAGTTGGCATTGAAGCTTCAAAAGGCTTCCTCCAACCCTCCATCCAAACATTATCCACCATCCCCTTCCAAATCCATCTTGGGTCCTGTTAGTTCCTTTTCTTGCTGACATATGAATTACTCTCAACAAGATTGCTCTACTTATTCCAGACACTGATCAAGCAAGACATAGAATGACAAAAATAGGGTTTCGAGACCCTCTACACTTTGAGCTCCATAAACTTGGGTGGGAATACCCTCCTAACTTAGAATGATCAAATCACAGATCATTCTAGCAAATATGAATGGAATTACAGGGGTTGACCACTGTAACATTTATTTGACAGATCAAACATAAAGGTAAAGATCAATTTTAATAGTGATAGTCAACTATTTCTAAGGAAAACATACTAGTGTCTTATCCTAGGGTATGGGGTCACTTATGAATATTCATAACCTAATTTCTCATGAACAAGAACTTAAAACAATGACAGATTTGACATAAAAATAGATATACCTTATATACCTATCATCACACATGATAATTTAATTCATCGAATTCATTATAAACCCTGAATCTCACTGAAATAGTCCTAAGGCAATTATTTAGTCTTTCCTTGAAAGAACCCCAAAACTATTTCAAAATTTGCCGAACATATGCATAAATTGAACATTCCTTGAGCATTCAATTTAAATAAAATTTAGTTGACAACAATGAAGACAAAATACTCATCATATGTTTCAAAAACTGTTGATGTATTTCATTTTTATTCATGATCAAAAATTGCTATTACATTCAACAATGAATTTCAAAACCCTACTTCGAATATATTGGTCTTAAGACAGAGTTTACAACTTCAAATTTTATTCCCCAAAATAAAAAAGGCTATCTTTTTCCCAGTAGTCTTGGAATCCTTTTATAACTAAGGATGCAACAAGCTACAGACTACATGGGAAATATTTACAAAATATTTTACAACAATATCCTCATTATCCTTTCAGCTTCGCTTCCCACCTGTTCACCTCCTTGGCGGTGGGCCAATCAAAAGTCTTTTCCTTCTCTAGCTTTGCAACAACTTCTATCCACCTGGCATCCATTGTCATTCTGGCCTCAGCAACATATTTTTCCATATCTCTTTCAACCTTGAAGAGGTTATCAATTAGTTCATTGCAATATTTTGTCTCATTATCTTTCTCTAGGCGCTGCTTTATCTCTTCATCCCTGAATATCCCATCAAACTCAATTGTCCAATCTGATTGTGGCTTTAAAGTAACAGCTTTATCATAGAGCTTTGGGATTAAAGGGGGGCACTGGTCACCAAATAACTACAATTTATTATTTATCTATTCAGCTTTGCTATTGAAAAAACCATATGTATTATTCACCTCATTGATCATGTCAATGGTCTCTATGATTTTATTAGGAAAATAATCACTGTATAACATGGTTGTCTTTAGTTTATCCATCATCCTATCTCTTCCTGACCAGGTCTTGAATGTAGGCTCCAAGAATGTCATAGCTTCAGCAGCTCTCCTTGAGGCTTCTTGCAGTGAGCCATACAATGTATGTATTATGTCAGTCTTCTGCTTCAAAACATCAATTCAATGTTGTAGTATGGGCAATATGATATACATGATATTTATACTTTGTCCCTATGATAGCTCTTTATACTAGTCTTCTGCCAATGCTGAGTCCTCTTTTGTCTCTATGGAAACATCTGTTTCCATTCTCGATATTTCTTGAGGGGTTGGAGTCTTTTCTTTCTTGCTTTCTTCCAATTCTTCCTTCAATTTTTCAATTTTATCCTCCAATGTGTGGTTATGAACCACTACCTCTTCATGGTTTTTCACTAGGGCCATCATTTGGCCAAAATTTGTCTCATATCTTATAGACAAGTCCTCTATTTTTGCCAAATTCATAAAGGATACCTGAGTAATAAGCTAGGCAATCTCAGTATCAGTGGTGTTCTGCAAATTCTAGATCAATCTATCAACTCTCTTCTCCTCCTTCATAGTCATGACCGGAGGCTTCTGTGTAGCAGGGGCCAGAGACCAAATAGCTAAAGTCTTGGATTTAGGATCAAATCTTGATCCTTTCAAAACTTCATCTATTTCAAATTCTATTTTCAATAAGGGGTCTTCTTGCCTCCTAATCTGATCAATGATAAAAGTGGACTGTAAGTCCCAATCTAGCATCAGTAGCACCCCAATGTTCTGCACCAATAATCTAGCCCGATCCACAGTGATCAATTCAATCTCAAGATCATAGTCCTGGAGTGCCTTTACAATCTCTTCATTTTTATCTACATGTTCTTCACCTATGGTTATACTTTTTCTTAAGTCCTTTTGCTTAATTTAAATTAAGAAGCTCTTGAATTCTTCAGATTTTATGAATTCATCATCTTTCATGAATTCATTTTCCATCATTACTCTCTCATCAACTTCTTTGAATAACACCATTTGATTTTCCCCTTGGCCTTCAGCTTGTGGCTCCTTTTGCAATTGCCTTTTTAGCTTCCTAAAATATTTGCGATGTTCTGTTATCACAGACTTAGCCATACTCTTCTTGTCCTACACCATCTTGTGCTTCGTCTTCTATTTTTTCTTGGGTGGCTCTATAGCAGAGGTAGCTTCCTCACCAGCCTCTTCTTCTTCTTGGTGCTCTTCCTCTTGTTGTTCTTGATGTTCCGGGTCATGTAATGCAACAAGAATTGGGGACCCTTGAGACTGTGCATCCTCAACACTAAACGGTGGTACTTGTGCCATCAAAGTGTCATAAGATTTGAGCATTTCTTCCATTCTCCGCAAGTATGGGATGTCAGGGAAAAAACTAGAAAAAGTCTTGTTTGACTCTTTCCAATCAGCTTCTACCCTGAGAAGATCTTTCCACTTCCTTCTCCTCTCTTGGACTTCATGCCTAGCCATTTTGTTTCTCACAATATCTTCGTCATCCAGTGGCTCATGATCTCTAAGTTTTTTCCAAAGAGTCATAGTTTTTAATGCTATTTTCACAAATTGTTCTGGATCACAGAACCTAGCAATTGCTAGAGACATTCTATACTGCTTTAGGAAATTATTGATTAGATCAAAGGCTCTCTTCCCAATAGAGAAATCAAAACCCACCCATAACCTAGGGACAAAAGTACCCCTTTTGTATCCTTCTAAAAACTCTTTGCCAACCCAAGTAATTTTCCAAACAAATTCTAAGAAAGAAACTCTAAGAGGGACAAACTTAGCGAGAATGTGAGGTGGTTGTGTACAACCATATACCCTTATGATGGTAACATAGTCAAAGAAGAAAAAATCACCCTAATTGTGAGTAATTGGCCAATTTGGAAAAAATTCCCAAGGTCTTAAGACTCTTCTAACTTCAATTGGAAACCTCTACCTATTTGTCCCTAATAAATCAAAAATTGGATCCACAATCCAATTACAAAAGCACACAAAAGAGGAATTCACAGATGAACTAGGTCCACCTTTGGATTGGTGCACTGACACCATATTCTGAAACAAACAATTCAAGCTCTTTATCCATGGACTACCTGTTAAAATATAGAATCATACACATCAAATGAGAATAATGCTTAAAGGTTGGTACAGGGGCATCTGACTGTATTTCTACCAATGTAACATGTATGGCTTCAACTATGTATCCCACATAGTCATAATCAGTATTGACCTCCGAGTGATGGATATTCATGGCCATCATGAGCATGTCTTGGGGTACAGTTGAATCTCCATCAAAATCTAACACTCTAGTGAGGCCATATACTATGCATTTTATATAATGATGAAAATGGATAAGTCAAAAGGTGGTTTAAGACTGTCCGGGATTTTCACCAGGTGTCTATCTACCCCGGGCATGAATTTGGGCGTTCAATATTTCTTAATCAATTTTTCCCTCTTCTTGTAATCTGCCTAAATTTTTTCCAAATCAATCTTTGTGCACAATGCACCAGTGGTCCCAAAGACTTCTGCCATTGATCTCCTATCTATGGACACTAGGGTCTCTTTGTTTTTCTTTCTGATTACCCTAGCTACTTGGCAATAATTCTTAGCAAGTTCCTTAACAAGGCCTATATCAACGTAAACATTATCCACAATCAATTTTTCCATATTTAACTCCCAGGGATTACAAATAGGAACAACTTTAACCCTATTATTCCAAAAATAATGGAACATGGTATTACCAGAGAAATTCAGAGTGACAGGATTCCTACATTGACACCATCTATCCTTCCATTCATCCCAATTGGTGTTGTTTGCATTCAATGTTTCGGGCATTAACTCAACAAATTATTCCACATACCTCTTTTCTGTAACTTTCTTCTTCTCAGACCCCTGTGAGGCAACACTGGTGGTAGCTTGACTCATCCTTCTTTCTCAATTTACTATATAAGAAAAACAAGTTCTGTCACTCTCACAGAAAATCTTAGAATGTAGAAATGAGAATTGTACATAATCAAGCTCAATCATTCATACTTATAACCATCAAATTTGTGTCTTGTCCACTTGAATGCCAAATTCTTGCACTTGCAGTGTCATGCAATCATATTTCTGTAACTAATGCTGCCATTAATTCACACTATATGATCCCTACTAGAAAAGAGTACACACCTTTTTCTCTTTTTGCACTCGTAAGCCTGAAATGAGCTGCTTGTCAACTTGTCGCCAACCCATTGTACCTTTCTTACATTCAAAATTTTCCTTGCGAGTGAGTGATATGAGCTTTCCTTTTAAGAAGTCACGCACACACGGTCTATTTTTGTTTTGGTTCATATCCTCTATGACTAAGCAATGACCTAACTGGAAACTTCATCATTTGGTGGTCGCATACTCGCTATCTTTTTATTGTTTACATTTATATCTGTGTGAGTGAGCGACATCACTTTTCCTTTTATCAATTTTGGACTCGCCGCTCAAAACTTTATTTTCTCTGAAGCCTTGCGAGTAAGTGCATATTTATTTCTCAATCACTTCTTTGTCACACACCTGCTGACCTCTAACTTATCATGCTTGGATCTGAGTGAGTGAGCGGTCTTCAAAATAATCATGCATTATTTTCTGGTCACACAGTCTCTATGCCTTTCTGATTTGTTTTTATACCTCTGCAAGTGAGTGGTGACCATTTTGATTTTGCACTTTACTTGATCGCTCACTCGAACTACAAAATATTTCAGCTTATAACCATTAGTGAGTGAGCAATGACCTTTTTCCATCATAGTCGCATACTCGCTACTGAAATTTCCTTATGAATGAATCCTTCATGACTGAGAAAGTACCTTCTCACAATCTTTATAACTCATTAATTTCTCACTCGCTGACCCCTTTTTCTTTATCTTTTTTCATGAGCGACAACCCCCAATTTTCTTCATTGCGCACTTGCAGGCTTGAAATCTTAACCATCACATCATTTGCAAGTGAGTGGTAGCCAACATGTTTTCTTAATCACATACTTGCTGGCCACTTTTCATTTTGACTTTGTTCATGGGCGAGTGAGCAATAGCTATTTCTTCCTTTCATCGCACACTCGTGAGCTCATCATTTCAAACTACAGATCATTGCAGGGATAACTTTAAGAAACCCCCTCCTAGGAAAAAGTGTAAAATCCTGGTGAATCGCACATTAATTTAGGGGAAATTTTTTCTTGATGATGGCAAATTTTTTTTCCAAATTAGGAAAATAATATAAAGGCAAAGGCAAGTTTTTCCTTGCCCAATGAAAATTCCATAAATTCCTGGCGAGTAATACATTAATGTGGGGAAAATATATATTGTGTGAGGCAAATTTTTTTCTTTTGAAGTAAATACATTATAATATATGAGGTGAATGATTTTTTGTTGAAGGGGAAAAAAATATTTTTGCTGGTGAATTTTATGTGCCTTTTGAAAAAATATATATATTTTTGGCTAATCTATCGTTAAGTATGGGAAAAATAAATATTTTATTGGCAATTTTCAAAAGATGGGACTTGTCAATGCATCATGTGGGCCAATGCCAACTGATAATCTGTTTAGGTGGACTGTTGATAATGTATCACAGTTGTTGTTAATAAAATAAATATTTTATCACTAACACTAAATCTGGCTATTTCTAATTTCACACACTCGTGCTTTTAATATGAAAGATTTACATAATTTTAAAGGACAAATGAATTAATTAGGTTAGAGAAAGAATTAAGGGCTATTTATAGATGATCTATGCTTCCTTCTTCTTCAATTCTCCTTTGGTTTGGGTCTGCCTTTGCTAGTGCTTGAAAGATTGCCTCTGGTTTTGGTTTTTAGGTTGTATTAGTATAATTTCAGATATTGT